>CAUYRT010063398.1:0-36145 GCA_963574885.1 Lepilemur ruficaudatus | reverse complement strand
AAGCGATCCTTCTGCCTCAGCCTCCCGAGTAGCTGGGACTACAGGCATGCGCCACCATGCCCGGCTAATTTTTTCTATATATATTTAATTGGCCAATTAGTTTCTTTCTATTTATAGTAGAGACAGGATCTCGCTCTTGCTCAGGCTGGTTTCGAACTCCTGACCTTGAGCGATCCGCGGGCCTTGGCCTCCCAGAGTGCTAGGATTATAGGCATGAGCCACCATGCTGGGCTTAAATGGTAGTTTTGATAAGTGCCACAAAGCCATAGATTGTCCAACCAACCAACCAACCAATTAACCAAAAACCAAACAAACCACTGGCTGTTCAGAGGTGGAAGGGAGCACAAATATGCACAGATATTATAGGGAGGCTGCAGTTCTCGATCCTGGCTCTGGGTCAATATCCTGGGGAGTTTTTAATTCAGTAGGTCTAGGGTGGGGTAGAAGTCTGTGATTCTGATAGGCACTGTGATTTATGCCATCAAGGAGAATCTTTTATTTCCGTAGATCTCAGAAACTTGTTTGTTTTTATCTTATGATTATTTCTTTGCATTTTCTTTTAGCCTTTATCCTATACTTTACTCTGAAGTGGGAATAATTTAAGTTGGATGCCTTTTGGCTCATTCATTTCCTTTGTCTACTTAGTAGATCTGTGAATGTAATCTGATTGATTTAGGCAGAATTTCCAACGTGGAAGTAAATTCAGCCTGTCTTTGAATTAATTGTAGAGCCTTGTAAAATAGGCTTCATTTATTTGCATATTTTTTGGACTAAATTTTTGTATTTCATGGAAAACCTCAACATATTCTGTGAGGTCTCATTAATTTGGAACCTGTAATTTAAATTTGTGTTTTGGAGGCATGCTGGAGTAAAGTTTATTCTTAATAAGGACACCGTTGTTTACTGCGATGTGCTAATTACATGTTTTAATCATTGTAGTAGGTCGGATACAACCTATTTTTGGCCATATTTTATTGGCTGCTACTTTCAAGTTATTATCTCCCTTAAAGTAGTAAAAATTTAAGTTCATTAACTTGTCACTAAATTATCTTTCCCAAGAAGTTAGAAATTAATTGAAGTTGTAAACTCTATTCGCTGTATAGAAATAAGATGATACTTTTCTTTCACTTGTAGAGAGAGATTGTGTGGTTCAGAATCTTTCCCATCGGGGGATATTAGTGATTTGAGTGTTAGTGGCTGTTGGTGAATTTGTTTTTAAAAGCTGTGTGTTGCTGTTCTTCACTAAACCAGCTGTACAGTTAAACTGTCTTGAAGTTTTTTGTCATTCCTGCTTTTGTGCTTGAAGTGATACTGTGGGTCTTTGTAGTGTCTCTGCCTTTCATCCGGTTTTAATGTGTCAGATAGTTACCGTTGATTTAACCCTCTTCATTCTTATCCTAACCATTATGTATAACATACTCGTTTGAATGCTTAACGCTATACCGGGCCCCATGCTTGGTGGCCTTACGTACATTAGCTTAATGTTTATAATACCTCTGTGAGTAGTACTGTTGTTACCCATGTTTTGCAGGTGAAAAAGCAAAGCTTTGAGGGTTTGAATACTTGATCTAGGTCATAGAGCTAACAAATTAAATCTTTAACAAATTAAAGATCCCAGATTCAAATCCACTCCTGCTTTCAGAACCCGTATTTTTAACTTTTCTCTGTTGCACCAGGACCAGGTCAGATCTTCACCATCAGTTTTCTCTTTTCCTTATCAAGTTGGTAAGCAGCTATCCTTGAAGTGAGTTCTTCTGGTGCTGCTGAGAGGTAAAGGTCATAGTCAGTGAATAATCAGTTAGTATTTTTTTTTTTAATAGTCACTGTTGGATTGTGTTTCCAGAGAATGGGATAACCATAAATGTATTACTTGTCAGACATTCACACTGATGGTGTAGAGGCTTGTGGTCACTGTAGGACAACCAACATTATGACATTGTTTAGTAGCATGATTTCTTAATAGATTGAGGAGCCAGGTATACCAGAAAAAACTAAAATACCCCTTTATGCCAAGGGGTGGGGACCTGCAGCCTCAAGGCCAAATGTGTCCCTCCAGATCCGCAAGTGCAGTCCCTCGACCAAATCCAAACTTCACAGAACAAATCCCTTTATTAGAAGGATTTGTTCTGTAAAATCTGGATTCAGTCAAAAGGGTACACTCAAAGATCCAGAGGGCCACATGTGTCCCCAAGGATGCAGGTCCCCCAACCCTGCACGGGAGTTGGACTCTTGACATTCATTCTGTAGCTCTGCCAGCTCTGGGACTCCACGCAAATTATTTACCCTCCTCAAACCTCGGTGTTCTCACCTGTAAAACAAGGCTAGTACTAGTACCTTCCTTAAAGAGATATTATAAGGATGAAATAAGGCAACATGAAGTATTTAGCAGAGTGTCTTGTATAAGGAAGCTTCAAATTTTGCCTTGCTATCTTGAGCTAATAGGAAAATCAAGAGAGTATTAAATTTAGAGCTTATATAAAAGCTTTGAGGTGGAGAACTGGTCAGGTGATGAAGTTACTTTGCACCTTAGTGTTGGTGGTCCTAAAGTCAACTGTTTCCAGCTTTTAAATAATACCTTTAGGATGTAAGTAAAAACCTAAATTCTGAAATATTTTTAAATGTTTTCAAGTGGCTTGTGTTTTAAAATACTTTTGCTTGGAGGCAATATGAAAATGAAGTAGGTGGTAAAAAAAAGTTGATTACCAGGTTCTTTTAGCAGATTAACCATATGATAGATACAGTTTGAAAGATGGAGGGGGTGTGTGTGTGTGTTTGTATTTGTTTGGAGGGATGCAGGCAAAGGACATGTCAAATGGTATAGTTACTGATCCAAATACGTGATTGGTGTAATTGTGCAGATTCAGGTTTGGTATGAAAAAGATACCTGCAGGCCGGAAGCGGTGGCTCACGCCCGTAATCCTAGCACTTTGGGAGGCTGAGGCGGGTGGATCGCTCAAGGTCAGGAGTTCGAAACCAGCCTGAACAAGAGCGAGACCTTGTCTCTACTATTAATAGAAGAAATTAATTGGCCAACTAAAAATACATAGAAAAAATTAGCTGGGCATGGTGGCGCATGCCTGTAGTCCCAGCTACTCAGGAGGCTGAGGCAGGAGGATCGCCTGAACCCCGGAGTTTGAGGTTGCTGTGAGCTAGGCTGACGCCATGGCACTCTAACCTGGGCAACAGAGTGAGACTCTGTCTCAAAAAAAAAAAAAAAATGATGCCTGCATTTCAGTTGGCAGGCAGATTAGCTGAGGGGCTCTTTTTGACTCTAGGATTTTATTGTTTTGAGTATTGAATGTTACATACCAGATTAGTTCTTGTTTCTTCCTTTTCAGGAGAGTGTGTACTTTAGCCTAAGAACAATAGAAAAGGCCTTTTCTTTTAGCCTTCTCAACTCATTGTAACCTCATTCCTAACTTAGCCTAACTTTATAGTTTATTTTGGCTGCAAAATCCTGTCCACTTTTTATCTTCTATAAAAATAACTTTTTCCTTCAATGACAGGGAAAAATGCAAGCTAATGCATATTTATTTTGGATTATTTTTTCCCCATTATTTTCCTAACCCCTGGAGTTCTGTTCCTGCCTCTGCCAGTCTTAAAAACAAACAAACAAACAAACAAACAAACAAAACCCACAGAATTGATTGAGTTTGAGGATAGTTGAAGCATTTTTTATGTAGGAGTGGTTTGTAAAATGTGGGAGAGATTGCTTCTCGGCCTTTTGGGTAAGATCAAGTGTAGTAAAATGTGGGAGAATTCTGCTGAACTCTCAGGGCATCATCAGTAGCAGCTTACTGGTTATAAACATTACTGTTGATGCCTTTACTAATCTGGGAAAGTTCTCGGTATAGAGGGAGACAGTTCACTTCTATATAAACCAGAAAATACTTTATCTGAAAAAGACCTAGGTAGATACAAGTTTCATCATACTAGTAGATTTTCATTCACTTTGCAAAGTTAGGCTTCTTGGAGCTAATATAAGGTGAAAAAAAATGATCTGTGATCCTGGAGATGTTGCTATAGACTGATTTCCCTAATTTTGAATTGTATTATTGCAAAAGAGCCGAAAACTGTTAAAAGAGGCTCTGGGCAGATTCTAACAACTTTGTTATGGTTGATAGCAGTTTGCCATCGTATTTTTAAAAGGTGGTGGTGGTGGGATTGTCTACTGTCTCTTCTCCCTGCCACCTCACAATTACGTGGGTGATAAATAAAATTTAGAAAATACATAAAAGAGAAAATAATTATACATAAATCTATTACCCAGAGATAACATTTAGTTTTATTCTAGCTTTTTTCTCTTATACATGGTTTTAAAAAATGCATATTTGAGATCAGATTAATATATATATTTTTTTCTCCTTTTTTCTATTTATTACCATGTTGCCATGTTGCATAGCTTTTTGAGTACTATTTTTAAGGGATGGCATAATTCTATTCTTTGGAGTCATCAAATTTTACCAATTCTCTGTTAGACAGTAAGGTCATCCCTTCAAACAAGTCTTCCCCTCAGTTCCAACATTGTTTCCTTATGATAAAGTAAAATTACTGGGTTAAGGTTTGAACATTTTCAAGTGTCTTCATATATAATGTTAAATTTGTTAAATTTATTCAAAATTTTTGTTACCACTTTATATTTCATGCCCATAATCAGAGTATGGGAGTACTTGTTTTGCCACATCTTTGTCAGTAAGTTGGACATCTTCTCTTTCCTACCCTTTCTTAAAGGTGGAAGATGATGTCACCTAAAATACAATGGGATTATATCCCTTTTAGAAATGCCTTGAATGCCTTGACAGTCCCCAAGCTCCTTGGCCTTCGTTTTTGGTCTGTACCCAATTCTGGGGACTTGCCGATCATCTCTGCATATTATTAGCTAAGCTTCCTGAACACACTGGTGTTTGTGTTAGACCAGTGTGGTTTCTTAAAATCTGGTTGTCACTGAAAAGTTAAGCAAGCATTTGGAAATTCCCTGTGAAGGAAGAAGAACACCCAACAAAGCTGTCTATCCATGTGTGTGGTGTACCATGATCGCCCTTTATCTGTTTAGCAATTACTTTGGCTTAACCAGTTTGCGCATCCAGAAGAACCAGTCAGAATGTCTCTGCCCATCCTTTCATCAAAGCAAACACCTTGGTCATCTCCTTGTTTTTACCTTTTCTTTTGACCATGACTAGCAAGCACATTCTCACCTAGCTTACAGGTTATAGGCTTGTTCACACAACTTTAGCTCTGTGTCTGTCAGACATATTTCTGATTTTATAGATGAAAACTTTTTCTTAATTTAAATTTCCCTTTTCCTGGAATTTATTCATGTGTTCTGAAATGCTGCTGTTATCATAACTGACTGTATTGTAAAGTCATGGATTTTACCCCAGAGGAACCTGATTCTGATACTGAAGAACTTATGCAAAATCTTAAAAGGCAGTTGTTACATAGATAAAAGAGCTTTCTTCTTTTGATATCCATCAGTAGAGATTGTTCTATCTGGTATTGCCTAGGTGAATGTTTCCTTAATCAGTTTTCACCTGAGGTCAGTCAAGTACCTAAAAGGGAGGGGAGAGTATGAATAGTCACAAAGCTGTCGACAGGTTGTTGCATCAAAGTTCTCTCATACATTTTTCTTTTTCCTATGAAAGCTGCTTTCTCATAGCCTCCAATTGTTGCTCTTGTCATATATACGATTTGAAGAAGTTCGTCTCTTTTCCTGTCCTCTACCAAAGTAATGACTGGCCATTTAGAAGCCAAAGATTACGTTTGGGAGTGGCTTAGTGTGGTGGAAATTTTTTTAAAATTCTGGAGTGGTTTAAATAATGCAAGTGGATGTCATTAAAGGGGCTTATATAGCAGTTAGAAGAGCCAACAAACGAAAAAAAATTTAAGTTCTCTAAGTTTAATGGTATTGTGCTATTTGAAGGTTCAAGTCCTTGTGTGATTGTGTTTTCCTACACATAAACACTTAAGAGTGGAATTGCTTTATTAAACTGTTTTCCAAAGAGACTATACATTTTCATTTCCACCAGCAATATATGAGGGTTTCAGCTTTTCCCACATTTTTGCCAATACTTGGGTATTGTTAGTCTGTTTCGTTATAGCCATTCTCGTGGGTGTGTATTGGTACTGACCAATGATGGTAAGCCTTTGTTCCTGTGCTTATTTGCCATTTGTTTATTTTCTTTGGCTGTTTAAACCAAGGTCTGTTCAGACCTTTTGCCTATTAAAATTTTTTTGTTTGTTATTGAGTTATAAAAGTTCTTTGTATGTTCTGAATATAGATTCTTTATCAGATACATGATTTGCCAATATTTTTTCCTAGTCTGTGATGTATCTTTTTATTTTCTTGATGGTATCTTCTGAAGAGGAAAGGTTTTAATTTTGATAAAGTCTAGCATATCATGTTTTCTTTTATGGATCATTCCTTTGGTGTCATATCTAAGAGATCTCTGCCTTAGCCAAGATCACAAAGATTTTCTCCTCTGTTTTCTTCTGAAAGTTTTATAGTTTTAGCTCTTATGTTTATATCTGTGATCCATTTTTGGGTTTATTTTTGTGTGTGGTGTGAACTAAGGGCCTAAGTGCAGTTTTTTTGCATGTGCATACCTGCTTTTTCTGGTACCATTTATTCATAAGACTCTTAAAAGTTTTTTTTTTCCCTTTAAGCTGTATTACTGCCTCTCAGTCTTATAAATGCTAATGAACATAAGCCTGCACTTTCTGACTGAATTTGGGGAAGAGGGAGGAAAGGGATTTGTCTTGGGTCTTGGCCTTGTTGTAGGGAGCTCTTGTACCTTAATTTACTTTGCTTGATTCTACCTTTTAAGAAGACATCCACAGAGTCTTTGTAAACAATGAATAGGGTTTTGGCCAGTTTGGTTTTGTTAAGAAGATGTTCCTCACCCTCTAAGGATGATTGTGAAATCTTATTTTGACACATAGTTAGGGTTGGGTAAGCCTAAGATAGTATAAGCTATCCTACTGAACATTTGTTAAAAATAGTTCTAACATGAAAATGATGAAACTCTTCCTAAAACGTTTTATTTTCTTTTTCCAAATAGGTTTTTAACTATAAAAGTAAAACCTGTTTATTTTGGAAACATTTGGAAATTACTGCAGGCATGAAGAAAAAAAATCTTTCTTTTCCTACTACCACCACCCTGATTTTGGCTCAGCACTACTTTTAATTTTGTGTGATTGACATAGGGACTCTGGACAACATAGTTTCTTGAAACAGTATTTGGATCTACTGATGGATTCAGGCCTGTTTTCTTACATTTGTGCTGGGAAGGGAAGAAGATGGGAACTGATATTTGGTGAGGGTCTATTGTGAGCCAGGCCTTGTACCTCAGAATGCACTATGAAATAATAAAATTGCATTTAAATAGTATTAAAAATTGATTCCCTCTCTCCATTTTCCCTACCTCCCTCTTTCTCTTTTTCAGACGAGTTAAATAATTTGCCCAATGTCATTCAGCCAGTGTGTGATTGATCTGAAAATTGGGGAAAATGTAAGCATGTTTCAGTTAAAATTGTTAACCTGTGGGTTTTGGTTTTTTTCTTCATGATTTGAAAGGCTATAAAAGAAGAGAGGATGAAGTAGTTCTCCTTTTCTTTCTGGCTCCTATGGTCTCCCTTTTATTCTCTATCAGAATTAAAGTCCCAAGATCCCTTATATCCTGCTCAAATTAAGACTTGTTTCCTCCTTTCTGTATTGCACTTTCAACTCTGAGACCCCTGGCTTTAACTTTGGCATTTATTAGCCAAACAGAAAGATAAAGAAGAGAGCTTGGATTTTGAATGAGGAAAATTCCTTGAATTAGATTGATTTCATCATCAGTTTTAGTTTATTACGCATTAACTAACAACTAGCTTTGGATTCCCAGGCAATCCACTTATGTTCTTCGTCTATAAAATGAACTACCTACTCAACAGGGATCCTTTTGTGGTATATCAGCATTTCTTATTTTTCATGTTAGTAGAACCATGAAATAAGTTTCTGGTAATATGGTCACAGACTATCTGCCATAGGGACAAGTATTTAAAGAACCTCTGTCTTCGCCCCATAGTACTTCAAATATCAAGCCTTCTATCTGCAGTCATGCATTGCTTAAAATGGGGACATGCTTTGAGAAATGCTTCATTAGGCAATTTCGTTGCTGTGTGAACATCACAGAGTGTGCTTACACAAACCTAGATGGTGTGGCCTTCTACACAGCCAGGCTATATGGGATAGCCTATTGCTCCTGGGCTACAAACCTGTGTAGCATGTTACTGTTCAGAATACTGTAGGCAGTTGTAAACAATGGCAAGTATTTTTGGATCCAAACATATGTACACATAAAAGAGGTACAGTAGAAATATGATATTATAATCTTATGGGACCACTTTTGTATACGTGGTTGTTGACTGAAAAGTCATTATGTGGTGCATAACTGTATTTGCATTTGTGTTAATGGGGAAAAAGCATCAACTGTTGTGTTCTTTTTATGTAAAAAAAAAAAAGTATGCCTGCACACATACGGGATATTTGTGATCTTGGAGCCTCATTTTTCCTTCTTCATTTAGAAGGTGTTCATGACTTTCAAGACCTTCTTGACAGCCAGAACTTCCTTGACATGCTCACTTTATCAAATAGCGTAGCTTATTCTAATCTGTTGCTTATTTTGTTGCCATAGTATCCTTTTTGAAAACAGAAAGGTAGTTTATATGTTCCTACAGGAATCCAGGGTTTTCCCCATGATCAACATTGCTGTAAGAAATTTTTATCTTAGTGATTCAGGCTAAGGCCTGGGGCGGTAATGAGTACAAAGAGAGGTGTGGGATGTTTGGACTCTGGACAGTTATAATGCAGACTTCTTTATATTAACCCACTCTGTTAATTGCTAAGCTATTTTATTTAATGATTTAGGGCTTTTTACTTGAGCCAGCTACTTGTTACATGAATTATACTTATTCCTGACTGATTAGTTACATTTGGGCTGAACATTAGAACTCAGGCTAGAGTGGAGCCCCTTCCTGCTAAATCAGTCTTGTTCAAACAAAAACCAAAAAATAACCAAAGGTATTCAGTTTGTGATGATTGCCTTATTACGTTTGGATTAGTGAATCAGGATGAAGAATGGTAAAAGGTGGTTTAGGAAGTGTGGAAATGAAATCCCAAGGGAAATAAAAAGTGAAATGTTTTCGTCTCTCTTACTCTAGTGCCAGGGAATCTTTGACGTGGTTGCAGAGGGAATCCACACAGAAGGAAGCAGTTTTTCAGAGTAAAATCTTTGCATTGATCATCATTTTTGCTTTTCATGTGTTCAGACAAATTGGGAAGAAAAGATGTTAGTGATTTAGTGAAATGCTAACAAACATAATCCTTTTAGGATGTCTAGGAGGAGCTACAGAATCAGTTTTAATCCTTTTCAGAAGACATGGCCACAGAGGCTTTGGGGGAAAGGGATTATAGTTCAGTTAAAATTTAGTGAGGTTAACACTGTGACTCTAACACTGGTAGATGAATTTTTTCTTTGTGGCCTTCTACTTTCCTTTTTGGATCTCTTACTTCCTGGAGGCTTTCTCTCAGCCCCTTTGCCCTTGGGTAGTCTGTTACCACAGAAGTTTACTCTTCATATGGTATGATCATCATAGCTGTTTTGAAATGTGTTTTACAGCTGGGGAAATTAAGGTAGTGAGAAGTTGTATGTTGTTTTTCCATTTAATGTCTTGTCGTCTCTTAAAATATGTAATGCTTTAAATGAACTGTTCCCTTCTTTTCCCTCACTTTCCACATGCTTACTCAGTCAAAAAGCCCTTATCCTCTGATATCTGATAAGTACTGGGAAATTATCTGATCAAAACAGTTCTTTGGAATGAACCTCCTAAAGGTTGTTTATATTTTTTTAAAGATGCTGGATAACTCTAGTGATATTCAGTTAGTACAGTTTG
This sequence comes from Lepilemur ruficaudatus, assembly GCA_963574885.1. Taxonomy (NCBI): domain Eukaryota; kingdom Metazoa; phylum Chordata; class Mammalia; order Primates; family Lepilemuridae; genus Lepilemur; species Lepilemur ruficaudatus. Next base: position 26,212 of record CAUYRT010063398.1, on the reverse strand, counting down.
TGAGCATTGTTTTTGAGGCCCCTCCAATACCAAAAGAAATGCTGAACAACTTGGCCCCTTATCGCTGAAAGGGGCTGTATCTCTAAATCTGGATTTCTAAAGATCACAGGCAGAGTTATAGGCTGTGATGGTCCCTGGGAGTCAGTGTAGAGAAAGCTTATTGATATGTTCTAATTTTGGAGACAGAAAAGTAAACTAATACGTCTTAGGATTTTTAGTAATTGTTGATGCAGAAATAATTTATCCAGGAAATTTAGTTATTTAGGATAGTCTGTTTCCTGAGATGCCATTTAGTTGTATTTTCTTACCTGCTTGTCATATTATGAAGATGGTTTGGGACAGTGCACTCTGATGAGCAGTCATTTCATTTCATCTTCCTTTGGGCTCTGACAGCACTGTGACTTACCTTTGTTATAGTACTTACTTACAGACTGACTTGGGGAGAAAGATACCAACTAACTGAAAAAAGTCAGCCTATAATTTAATTAATTTTAATTAAGACAGAAATGGAGAGAGCCAGAAATTGTTCTCCTTGTAATGGCACGGTACCTGAAGTCTCTATTTATTTTTATTCTTTAAAATTTTTTAAAATTTTTATGACTACATAGTAGTTATACATTTTGGGGGGCACTTGTGATATTTGATATAATCATACAGTATATAATGATAGAATCAGGGTAATTGGGATATTCATCACCTCAAACATTTATCATTTCTTTGTATTGGGAACATTCCAAATTCACTCCTCTATTTATTTTAAAATATACAATTCTTTCTGTTTATTCTGACAATTATTGAAGTGTCATGGTTAGTGAGTGACCTGGTATTGCTAGAGTTGTGGCAGCAGGAAATAAAGATATAATGATTTGGGATGAGGGAGTTTGGCCCTACTGTGAAGAAAGCAAGAGGTCCCTGGAAGGATTTGATTAGAGAATTGGCACACAGACTGTGGAATTTAAGAGCATACATTCTGTAGCCACAGTGCTTATTGTTTAAACCCTCCTTTGTACATCACTAGCTGTCCACTTACTGGTTGTGTGACCTTGGAGGTTGTATCCAACCTTTCCGTTGCTCCATTGCCTCTTCAGTAAAGTAGAAATAAGCGTAATGGCCATTACGAGGATTAAGTGATTTCTTAGTTTAAAACCCTTTTAACAGAGCCTAGTACTTAGTAAGCTCAAAATTTAGTTATTAGCTATTATTGTTTCGTACTCTTGTATCTATTCTAAATGGGTTCAAATAGTAATTTGGTATATTTGGAGTTGAATAGCTCATAGTTTAATGTTACTCTCTCAAAATCTTTCCTTTGTTACCAGTACTGTTTCAAACCAATGAGTGGAAATTGATTTGAGTTTCTCCTCTCATTTTTTCCTTGCTCTGGCCTTTGGAGGAAGCTGGAACGGCTTTGTGCACTTTTTGGTTGTGGATAAGGTAGAAAGTGGAGCCATGGCAGTAATAGATTTTGTGCCTTTTGCTTTTTTCTTATTCGTCCTTATTATACTCATTGCGTGGGTGCTACTTACAGTGTCCTACATGGACTGTACTGGGGCTTGATGATGAACTGCATGCAGTTCACTGAACTTTTCATTCCAGTGCTCCAGCCAGCTGTTGTAATCATTAGAAATTTTCAGAAGGGGCCAAAAAAATAAAAGTAATACTGTGTGTGTTGGAAAAGCCTGCCTTGGCAGTAGTATAGGGAGTGGGTGGTCAGTTGAGTTCCCATTCAGTTCTGTGGCTGAACAAGTTACTTTTTAGGGCCTCATTTTCCTTTTCTGTAACATCAAAGCTACATTATCAACATTTCCTTTTAGCTGTGATATTGTTGCTCCTAGAAACAAATCTTAAAGGGTAAATGTGTCCTAGCAATAAGTGTAGACAATAAGGAAAGACATTTAAACATTAAAGTAAAATAGTGTTGTAACATTTTTATTAGAGAATATCATAACAACCTAGTTGTTTAGTACAAGAAAGAAGATGGTTTGGGGCTGGAAGCCAAAATTTAACATTATAACACTTTACAGCTCTTTGATGTTTTGTGTTTTGGAGGAATATATTTGGCATTTTGGCATTGTGCATTTTTGAGGTGTGCCTTCCAAACTGGAATGTGTGACAGCCACTCACCTTTAGCTGGTTGTTAGAGTGGTTTTCATGAAATGATTTTCTTTTGCCCAGCTAGGTATTTTCAGAAAATTGAGAAGTGAAGTCTGAAATTGTTTAGATAGGGCCCTTGCCAGTGTGTATCACCATTCATTTAGCATTTGAGGACCCACTATGTGACTATCATAGAACTGAAAGTCTTGCTGGGAATAAAAGCATAGGTCTCTTTCTATAAATGCCACTTTATGGTAGGTTTCTTCTATCTGTTCATTTGGGTGTTTTGATGAAAGACCTGGATGTTTTGATGGACGTGCATTGCTCATGTGTATCCATATTTAATTTCATCTTGGTATAGTTGGCCTCTCCTATATATCCTTGGCATGTGCTTTTTTAGCTTTTCAGGGTTTTTGTATCTTCAGTCTGCCTTTCAATGTATTAGTATTCTTAATGAACCTCCCTATAGTTTGTATATTTGGTCATTTGATCATTAGATTTTTCAGGTCATTGGTAAATGTCACAAGAATTGGTCAGAGGTGAAGGTAGGGAAGAGTTGGAGTTGCCTGTTAAAAAAACCTTGTTTCTTATAGATATTCATCAGTTATTCATTTGGCTTTGTTTGGGGAAAAATTATAGGGTTGAGGATGGCAACAGTGGGATGCAGAGCATGTTTTCCTCCTCTTACAGTGCTTTCCTGAATTCCTAGAAAAGCGACACACTTTCACCTAGAAGCACAGGCTAAAGCATGAACTGAAGGAGGGGGAATTTTAGTCATAATGTGCTTATTCCTGAAGCCACCATTCCTCCACACCCATATTTCTTTAGTTTGTTCACAGCAGCATCCTGGGGGGTTTAGGCAGGTGTTTTGCTCAAATTCAGATACAGTGTTTTAGTTTTCCTTAATCTCTGTTACCATCCTTGGATGGTAAAATTTATTAACAACAAGAAAAAAACTCTGGCCATGTCTGGTTTGTAGATACACGCTGGCCTTTTAGGTGATTGCTTTCCTTTCTAAGGCTCACAAAAGCATTCCTTTAAAAATTTGTGTCTGACATTGAGGTAAAACTCAATAGGTACAGATTATGGAATTTGGCTTCTCACTGCAAGCTACTGTAGTCCCTTTCTAATCTTCCATCTCTTTTATTCTTAAATAATCTCGTTGGATTTAGGAAGTACCTCTTTCTGGCCTGGGACAACCTCCTTTTAAGTGAGACACTCTGACAGCGTCTACGCATCTTGGGCTGTTAATCCTTTCTTTGCTGTTATTTATTCTATGTTATGTTCTCTGAAGTTCATTCTCATTGGTGGAAGAGGGGGACATAAAATAGATGAAAAGCTCTTTTATGCACTTCCTTTTGTACATCACCACACTGACCAGTAAGTCTTAGATCTTCCTTATTTGTCTTGCCTCAAACACAATAAAAAAAACAGAAAAGCTCTTTTTGTAGTCCATGGCATTTTCCCAAAAATCAGCTCATTTTTAGAGTAAAGAATCATACCCTTTCTAGCTTTCCGCTCTAAACTTTTCTAAGTTCATCATTCTTGTTGTAAGCAAAATTGGAAATGATTAAATGTTCAGTCACTTGGATATATTTACACTGAACATTTTAAACAGGACTTTCTGTGTTGGATTGGAGATGACTGTTAATAAGGTGTTAGAGATAAAATTGAATACTTACTACTTAATCATAATTCAAATAGTAAGGACTGCGCTGCCTCAGTCTCCGGGACACTCAGTGCTCTCATTTTCTATCATCGCTCACGTTGACAGCTTTTCCCTCCAAAATGGGTCTGCTCAGCTCATGTAAAGTTATTGACTATGAGCTCTTGAGCTTATGAACCTGCCTAAAAGTTTAATGAGGTTATGGATTTGGGAGGTATCCCTCAGTACATTCAATACTATAACAATAACAACTATAAGTTATTATCTGCTATGTGCCAGGCACGGACTGTAGCTAGGAATTCTAGTTACATTTTCTTGTTTAATCCTCCCAACAGTGTTATAAGAAGGTCATGATTCCCTTTTTACTGATGAGAAACTTGAACCTTAGGTTGAATGAATTGCCCCAGACCTCATAGAAATAATTTATTCTGTATCTGCATTTTTAAATCAATCTTTACAAGTTAACTTACCTGAAATAAAATAGAGGCATGTCTGGAACGCTAACCTAGTTTTGTTTGACACAAAGTGAGTGCTTCTTCTCACTGTGTTTGAGGGCCTCTTGTGAATAAGGTACTGTGCCAGGTTTTTTGGAGGTTAAGAAATTATCCTCCAGAATTAAAGAGGTTACATTCTTCTTTAAATTAGGAAAAACATTCTTGGCTTTTGCATACTTTTAAAAATATATATCTGGAGAGTTTTTTAAAAGAGAGGACTCTTCTTACCTTTCTTTTGGGAAGCAGTGGGCTGATTCTATTTAGCAGTGTGCAGAATTGGGGCCGTAGTAGAAGGAGGTGGCAATCACCTGTCTCAGCAGCATGGGGTCTAGTTGTAGCCCTTGACTCCTTGTCCTCCGTATGTCACTCTCTGCTGGGACACAGCTGTTTCTTCAGGCCTTGCCTGTTGTAAGCAGCTGTGGCATGGTAACAAACCAAATAATTTGTCTTTATTTTGGGATCTTTCACTTACTGTGCTTTCTTTTAACTCCAGCCTTTGGTAGAGGATGGCTTTGAGTTGTGACTACATTTACTTAATTGTAATGAATGCCCTATTTGACCTTTCTAAGCCAACTCTCCATGAAAAGAGATTTGAATGTTTGCTACATAGAAGTAGGTCTCTTCAAGGGGAGAGGCATCTGCCTTAAGCAGTTATAAAGAAAATATTAACTTTTAAGTATCCTTTAAAAATAAGTATCCCGTTTTTCCTGATTTTTAGTAATATGTGTTTATTATGGAAATTCCAGAATATGTAGAACTTAACTCATTCTGGACATTTTAGAATATGAAGTAGAAAAACAAAAATTACCCGTAATTGCACCTTCCAGGAATAATCATACGAACATTTGCCTCTGTTCTTTTTTTAAAAATTTACTATGTATGCACAATGCTACACATCTGCATTTTAATTCTTATCACTTTACATTAATTGTAAGTTATCTGTGTATGCTATTAAGTTCCTCTTGTAGCTTTAATTTGTATATCAAGATAACCTAATCATTCTCCTAATGTTATCCATACTTTACTGTGATAAAGTATGTACATACTCAATTATTTAAAAAAAATTTGATTTTTCAGATACCTAATACATATTAACCAGATTTCTGCTGCCTTGAAACTTAGGGAAATCATTTTGAACAGTAGGTAGTTTTCAGAACTGACATTCTCCTCCCCTGAAAACTTATTGATTTTTTTAGACATTTTGGGCATATTTTTCTTAAAAGCATCATATACTTTAATAGATTATTTAACAGTTTAAATTTTCCGTGATTACTTGGAGCTTCTTTCTAAATATTTGTTTTCTTTAGAGAGTTACCTTGGCCATGATGTTTCTACATGTACTTTGACAGATTTCATCTGTCCTTAGGGCATAAAATATCACCTATGTGCTGATGATGCCCAAATCTATAGTTATAACCAAAACTTTTCATGACCTTTAGATCCATATATCCATCTCTCTACTGCTCATTGTCAGAGCTTTTACTCTTGACTATATCAGATACCTCAAAAGTAGTATATCCAGAATTTAACTTATATTCCCCTAAAATGACCACCTGTTCATCTAGTTTTTCTTAATAGTACTGTCATCTGTCTAGTCAAGGTAAAAATCTTTCTAGACTTCTACTTAGTTTTCATTCCCAAGTGTATCAGATCACTAAGTTCTAGCTATGCTGCCTTTGAAATATCTCTCAAATTTGTTCTTTCCTCTCTGTCCTTGTTACCGCTGCCCATATTTAGGTGCCTTAGCTTTTATCAGGACAATTGCAATAGCTTCACCACTTCCAGCTCACGGACAGCTTGTCATTTTCATGTCATGGGCAGAAATTGCTTTTTTGGACATACGTAACATGCTAGTTTAATGCTTACAGATTTTTAATGGCTGTTAACATCTGGAGTAAAGTTTAAATTCCATACCAGTCTATAATTATTTCTTTTTACCTTTGTGGCCTTATCTCCCCTCCCTCTGTCCCACCCACCAGACTTTTGCTACCAAACTTCTAGCAGTTTTCTGAATATTCTGTGAAGTTTTATATGCATATGTATTTGCATATTCTGCCTGCAAAGTGCATAGTCCCCAACATAGCTCACCCTGCATTTTACTCATTGTTGGAATGAGTTCTTACAAGATATGGCTGAAGTTCACTTGTGTGACATCCATGAACGTGTCACTGCCATGTTAGCCAGAAATACCTTACTTTATGTTTATTGCACCTTTTCTGATACTTTCTGTGGTAGTTATGGTCTCTCAAAGATGTTCATGTCCTTATCCTTGGAACCTATGCATCTTTTTACCTTAGATGGCAAAAAGATCTCTGAAGATATGATTAAGAACCTTGAGATGTGTAGATTATCTTAGATTACTCAGGTGGGCCAGTCTAATCACATGCATCTTGAGACGCAGAGAACCTTTCGTGGCTGTGGGCAGAGAGAGAGAGATGAGTGATTGAAGAAGGGTCAGAGAAATTTGACTTTGCTGTCTTTGAAGATGGACAGAAGGGCCACAGCTAAGAAATGCAGGTACCCCTTAGAAGCTGCAAGAAAGGGCAGGGAAACATTTTCTCCTAGAGCCTTTAGAAAGGAATGTAGCTCAGCTGATACCTTGCTTTTTAGCCCAGTGAGATCTATGTCAGATATCTAAGCTACAGTACTGGAAAAAAAAGTTTTTTGTTGTTTTAAGCCACTACGTCTGTGGTAGTTTGTTATGACAGCAGTAGAAAAACAAATATACTTTCGTTGTGGCTTATCTATCTGTCTTATTGTAAGTGTAACTTTTTGACTTCATTTTTACTAAATTTTAAGCTCTGTAAGAACAGGGACAATATAATTTCATCCCTGACCTCAGCATCTAGCACAGTCCTAACAAGGTGTTAACACTCAAAAGTCTGAGTGTTTGATTTAACCAATATAGTGATATATTTGTATCCTTATAAATGTGTTTGATAATCTTTGCCATATACTAAATCCCCTAGTCTATTTTTTGAGTTAACTATTTTCACTTTTTGAATAGTTTTTCTTTTTTTTAAATCTCTCTCTTTATTATTAACTTTCTTTTCTTTCTGCTCTTTTTTTTTTTTTTTTTTTTTTAGACAAAGTCTCACCCTGTGGCCCTGGGTAGAGTGCAGTAGCATCATCGTAGCTCACTGCAACCTCAAACTCCTAGGCTCAAGCGATACTCCTGCCTCAGCCTCCCAGGTAGCTGTGACTATAGGCACACTCCACAATGCCTGGCTAATTTTTCTACTTTTTGTGGAGACAGGGTCTTTTTCTTGCTCAGGCTTGTCTTGAACTCCTGAGCTCAAGTAATCCTCCTGCCTCAGCCTCCCAGAGTGCTAGGTTTACAAGCGTGAGCCACCACACCCAGCCTCTGCTCCTCTTTTAACTGTGGTGGTTCTTTTCCTCGTGATGGTTTGTTGCTTCAAATATGCCATTTACACAATTTAGAGTGACATTGTATCTGAGTCCCTTTGGAGAGAAATTTTTGTAGTAAATCTAAAATGTTGGGAGCTTATATTTTCTGTTTCTTTGTAAGTATGTACTTTGCCTTTCTTACAGAGAAATCTGAACAAAAATTTTACTTTGGTAATTTCAATAAATGAAATCAAATAATTGATTTCCACCCACTGTTTGTTAAAACGGCATTCCAGTGTAAATCTTGCATGAATATCAGATTCACTTATGCTGCCTTAATTTACCAACTATAAATTCTGGATAAAATACAAAAACAACTACACGAAGGCACTAGAGAATAAGCAACGGCAGTGGTTTCTGGAGGGCAGTTGGTATGTGGTAGACAGGCAATGCCTGGGTGACTTCCTTGTTTTTCATGGCTTCTCGCCTAATGACAGGCCTGTGGGATAGCTGAGAGACCATAGAAAACCTGCAGTGTTCATGACCCATATCACCAGAAGACAGAGTTCAGGACAATCACAGCTGTTGGAACATGAAGGAAGAATATAGCAGAGGAGAGAACCCAGACCGGGACACTCCAGATTCTGTGTGGAAGTTCTGTCCAAATCACTGAACATGCTTAAATGGGGCAGCCCAGCTAACGCTTGAACTGAACAGAGATTGGAGCTGATATCAAGAGACGGAAGTTTGCCATCTGAGTTTAATTAGCTCCCTGTTTACAACAAACAAAAAGAAATCAAGATTCTTTGGAGGAATAGAACAATCCAATTGCTACAATGTTTGGGATACAATCTAAAATTACTCAAAATATGAACAAATAGGAAAATGTGACCCATTCTCAAGATAAAAACTAATTTATAGAGATTGATTCCAAGATGACTCAGATGTTAGATTTAGTGGATAAAGATTTTAAAGCAGCTATTATTACTATACTCAGTTACATTTGTACAAAGTGTAACTGAGTATGTACTTGTAACGAAGAGCTATGAAATCTCAGCTGAGAAATAGAAACTATAAAAAGAAAAGAAAAACTGTCTGAAATAAAAATTTTACAGGATAAGTTTAACATCAGGACAGAGATGATAGAAAAAAAAAATCATTGGTTGGGTGTGGTGGCTCACACCTGTAATCCTAGCACTTTGGGAGGCTGAGGCATGAGGATGGCTTGAGGTGAGGAGTTGGAGACCAGCCTGAGCAAAAAGCATCATGAGACCCTATCTCTACAGACAACAACAACAAAACCCTCAGAAAAATTAGCTGGGTGTGGTGGCGCATGCCTGGATTCCCAGCTACTGGGAGGCTGAGGCAGGAGGATTGCTTGAGCCCAGGATTGAGGCTGCTGTGAGCTATGATGCCTCCACTGCACTCCAGCCTGGGCAACAGAGTGAGACCCTGTCTCCAAAAAAAAAAAAAAAACAAAAAACAACACTGGACTTACAGATCAGTAAGAATGATCTAATTTGAAGAAGAGAGAGAAATGAAGATTGAAATAAAAATGAACAGAATCTGAAAAAATATGGGACAATTGAACAAAAATATATACATTTAATTGTATTTCTAGAAAGAAAGAACAGAACAGAGAAAAAAAGTTTGAACAAATAAAGGATAAAGGTTTCCTAAATTTAATGAAAGTGAATTAAGTAGAAATCATTACTTTTTGACAATGTTTGCAAGAAAATCCCAAAACGGATGATCCTTTGTGCATTGAGCCTGGGAAGAATTGAGGCTTGACTGTCTTTTCCCCAAATGTCTGGTTTTAACAAGCCTGACTGATTTCAGTTGCTCTAGTGTTTCTTTCTGGACCGTACAAATCCACACTGTTAGGAGATCAGTAGATTAAGTTGCAGCCAAGACTAAATTGCACAAAATGGTAGAATATGGTGGTGTTTTGAAACATGCCAGGGCTGGTTTCTTTTGGAGGTCTGTATGGAACACTGGATCTTTTTGTGTGTGCTGCTTTTCCCTCTGCCTTTTTTCTTTGCTTTCCTTTCCTGCTACCCTCTTCTTGCTTTTGAGAAAGGGCAAAAAGGAGACTGATGAATTTGAGCTGGCCTGGCTACATCAAAGGCAGTGAGTTCTATTGATATCAGTGTCAGCTTTGGCAGCAGACAACCTCTGGGGAGGCCTTTGTTGGGTTTTTGCTTTTTTCTCCTAGGTGATGTTGCTGGTGGCAGTGCTGGGAGTCATTTGGTAATGAGTCAGTTGTTATTGTGCCTTGGTTGAAATGCGGTAGCCAGATAGATTCCTGTGATTCTCACCTTAACCTTTTCAGAAATGCATACTTGTATGCTCACACCCAGCCAGTATGTACTGGTAAGGCAAATAATGATTGTTAAAATTTTGAAATACTGCTGCCCTGTTGCCCTTGGACCTCCCTGAAGATCATCCCTTCCCTTCCCTTCCCACACAGCCTCTATGATCAAGCAGCCAGTGGGTTAGGGTCTGGCATGGGGGGTTAGGTACCTCTGTCTGTTCTGTTTTATCTGACTTGTGACTTTCCTGTGCATAAGTAATTCACATCTCTCCCTTGCTTGTCCCTCTTGTTGCCTGTGTCCATCCACGTGTGTGCAAAAATATGTGTTATAAATAGATGCTAGAAATCCATTTATAGATTTTGGGAGGTGATATAGTCTAGGATTAAAAAAGAATACTTTGGAGTCAGATTGACTCCAGAGTTTACCACTTTTGAGCAGGGTGTCCTTAACCAAATTCTTTGGGCCCTGTTGTCCATTTTCGTGTAGAGTAGAATGCCTACTTCTTACCAGTTTTTGAAACTTAAAAGAATCTATATAATAACCTTTCACATTAATATTTATTCCTTTGATTTCCTTTTGATTTTATCATAGCCAGTTATTCCAGGTCATTTCTAGAAAACTTTGTATATTTTTTTATGTAATTCTTTTTCAGGAATTAATTTCAAAGAGGGAAGTTAAAACTGGTAGATTCCTATTTATCTGTCTTTACAGAAGAGAAGTCTGTGGCTCAGAGTTACAGTTGGGCAGCTCAAGATTATACAGCTAGGAAGCAGTGTGACTAGAATGTAACCTCAGGCGATCTGATGCTAGAGTCAGGGCTCTTAGGAAATCTTTATCAAGATCTCCCTAATGGTAAGGTTACGAGGATTTAGAAGTTTCAGTTGCTTACCCCATCTCTTTTTCTTCTTTTACTAGTTTACATGTAGATTAATGATAAAACCAGAGATACTAAACTGTATAGTAATCTCCTAAACTTACTTGTAATTATCTTTATTGATCTTAAGGCGTTTATCGCTTTTTAACCTTGCTCTAGTTCTGTTTATGGATCTGTCTTCTGTTCTGTAGTAGACCAGAGATCTTTGAAGGCAAATATTTGGGTTTTAGTCTTATTTGAAGCCTTTGGAAGATTCGGCATCTTATCCCTCCTTCCATTTGTACTGTCTAGCTCTGCACCTTACTCCTCATAATGGGCACACAATACATTTTACTGGTGACAATGATGACCTGAATACGACCTGTAAACACCAGAAATAAGGTTTTAAAATTTTTGCTTAGTTATTGAGTGAGCATAGAATCTTGGAGTTAGGAGAAACTTAAGATCCTTTAATCTGAAGATCCTTGGATCTTTTCTTCTAGTTAAACCTCTCTAGTTTTATAATAACTGTTACGTTTACAGCATGGTTTCTATTTCTCTTACCATCCCCTTCACTTCGTTTCCAACCTTTTTTTATTTTGTCTATGTCTCCTTGGATGGGGTCCCCAGAATTGACCATTATCTTCCAGGTCTGTTGAGTAAATAGGTGTTTGGAATTACCCATCACCTGCTTTGATTTGGACACTGTACATCTGTTATTGTATTAACTACACACAACTATTTAACCATACTTCTATTTTTGCATACCAACAGTTTTGGCAGCCATTTTATGCTGTCAGCCATTCATCTGAAGTTTAGTGTATTTGAGAAGCGCTTCTGCTATATTACATCTTTCCTACCTTTAGTTGTTGTAGTTGATTCTAAATCTATACCTTGCTTATATTCAGTACTTGGTACATAGTTAGGTACTCAATATATGTTTGAGTGATTGTGATTTTTATCTTGCCTACTGTATGGGCCTGCCCTCTCTCTTTCACGACATCCCCAGAGTACCTTGTGCTGTAGCCCTACTGAGCTGCCATTAATTGTTCTTTGAACAGTTATGAGCTATTTATGCCTCTGTGAATATGCATGCAATTTTATCTCTCTAGAATGACTTTTCTTCTCCATCATCCCTAATGTATTGTCAGGCTCCTCCCCCCCCCCCACAACTTCTGAGATTCAGATCAAGATCCACCTCCTTTGTGAAGCCTTTCCTGACCATCCTTTCTTCCTCAGGTAGGATTGACCATTCCCTTGTGTCTTCCTTATTTGTTTTCAGTCTGTCTCCCTTGGAATGTATATACTGTGAGGGTAGAGATTGTATTTTTATTCTTTCTGTCTAACACAGTATGTCTGGTAATAGCTACTTACTAAACTAAGGTGAATGAACAGATAATTAATGAACAGTTTCAGAGGTTGATGTACCAACTTATAATCTTTTTGGACCTGGCTTCTCTTATCCAACCTGTTGGTCAGAATGTGTTCTCTGCCTTCACTGACTGAGGCAGAATTGCGGAGGACATTTTTGATGCCCCATTTCTAATATCTTTAAGGATTCAAATTTATATATTAAAATTTTCTTTTTAGGGGTATATTTTGTCTCAGCGTGAAAGAACAACAAAACTTTAAAAATATTGCTTTGTGGCTTAGATAGTATAGGAACCAACCCAGAATTGCTAATTTTTAGTCAGATGGAGAACCTATTTCTTCAGTTTTACTCTTTGAAAATATTGTGGGGTAGCTGGTTCTTAAACTTTTTATCAGGTAAACGAACATTATGAGACTATATTGGAAAAGCTTTCTTGTATTTTTCAGGGTAAAGGAAGTTTTGAGGTATTCCATGGAGATCCACTAAGGCTGCAGGAACTGAAGCTGGGAATTCTATTTTTGTGGCTTGGACCACAGTCTGCATTACATAGTTAAGTTAGCATGAACATATTCTCTTACGGCTGATGCCCCGTTAAGCCCTTCTAGAAGGATATGGAGATTTGAAAATCACACTGTGTTATGACAATTTTTGTGGACTTAGTAGTGCTGTAAATTTGGACTATTTTAAATCTCTAGTAGCAAATGAGAAGTAATAAATCTTTGGAAAGGGATTATGAAATAAGATTTGGTAAAATCAATTGTGATTTGTAGTTTGTAAGTGTAGGCACATTAGCATTTTAACAATGCAGCTTTTGATATTTTAAAGAACAACAGGGTACTAAAGAGATATCTTGGTTCTCTCAGATGAGTTCCACTGTGTCACTTTCAGAAGTTTTATTCTTTATTATATGAAAATACCCAAACAAAGCAAAACAAGTAAAGAGCTTAGGATATGAACTGGATTTGTAGAATTCTGTATAAAGTCTGACTTAAGTTATAATTAATATTTGGGGACGAAGGTTAGTCTTTACTAATTTTTCTAGTCAGCGTTACTTCAGTGAAGCTTGCCTGCATTCCACCCTTTATACTTGACAGGTACCTCTAGAATATTATTACTGTCTTGTGATTAGGTGTTTACTTAGATCTGTTGCTCTTACCAGATTGAGAGCTGCTTAAGGGCCGTGACTACCAGTTGATCCATTTCTCTGTTTCCGAGTAGTACAGTCTCTGGCCTTTATTAAATGGGCAGACATTTAAGAGGATAAATGAGATAAATATTTGTGTATGTGCCCTCTTGCAACCAGAAAGTACCTCTGCTATTAAGAAAGTGCATATAGTGCCTTCTAGAATAGATAAATATAAAGTTAGTGGCTATAGTTGCTATTGGGTATTACTGTCAGCAAGGTTACTTCTTTCCAGCTTGTTCCAGATTGTGGAAAATGGATTAATCTGGTAGAGACAGGTCCTGTTTTAGGTGTAAAGTTGAGCAGTTATCCCTAAGTGAACTTCTGGAATAGCTGCTTGAAAACATGGTTGCCGTTGTTTTACTGATTGATATGTTGAATTTCTGAGTTAACCACTTGCAGCCTGTGTCGTGTCTACCACCAGCAAGATACAGATTTATTATTTGACCTCTTTTTCTCCAGCCCAAGAATACTATGACTGTTAAAACACCATGCATTATATAACTCATCTGTTAATAAATATGCACATAAACTTTGGCTAGAACACTTTAGTCTCCTGAACAGAGTCTTAAAACATTAGCATGGGAATTATAGAGTTTATTTTATAGAGGAATAAACTGAGACCTAGGGAGATTACGCGGTGTGTACAAGGTTCTTCCAAATTCTTAGCCAGTTTAGAGGATTTTTTTAAATGGCTTTTCCTTTTCCAAAATAATTTCTCTCATCCCTCTCTACCTTTCATTTTGTAACTCAAATATAAAGTCGGTATGCCCTAATCGCTTTTCTTTTGTTTGGAGTAGCCAGTGTACATCTAACAGACGTGCAGTTAGACAAAGACTGAGGGCTTTAAGCACTGGCAGTGGAGACAATTCAGTGATTTCATGTCTCTGTGGAGATGTGGGGAGAAACAGATGCAGCGTCTCAGGAATGTTCAATTTTATGCTATTCTGTGAGCTATACCAGTTGATTAAGTTTCACTATAATTTTGCTCTTCCTTAACCCTTGTTACCTATGCACTTTTCAGTGCTTTTTAATAAAAGTATGGTGCTATCTTAGTTACTTAGTTTTATGTGCTTTCCGTGTCCCCGTGACTTCTTGCTGGCCTCTTGTTGCCAGCCTGTTTGTTGCCCTCGTCGTGGAGAAAGCTGAGATTTTTCTTATCCAGGCTCAGCCGTGGAAAAGTGATAATTGATGTTCAGCAAGATGACACAGAGCATTACAGTATTATACAGTACTGTTGAATTGTTTGAAGAAATTAAAAAATATATTTTAAAATTTGCTTTATTAGGGTATAATGTATATACAACAAAATTCGCCTGTTTAAGTGTCTGGTTCAGTTGGTTCTGCCAGCTGCATACAGTCATGTAACCACCACCGCCACAATCTGGGTATAGAACATTTCTGTCACTCCAGAAAGTTTCTTCTTGCTTCTTTGTAATCAGTCCCCTCCTCCCATTCGTGGGCACAGGCAAATACTGATCTACTTTGTAAAAGGGGAAAGATTTATTCGTTTGAGAAGAGAAACCAGAGTATCTGATCTACTTTGTGTCACTAGTTTTGCCTTTTCTGTAATAGAATTGGTAAGAATGGGATCATACAATGTGTAGTTTTTTGTATCTGGCATTTTCATTTACCATAATGCTTTCGAAATCTGTGTAATTGCATGTATCAGGAGTTTATTCCCTTTTATTGAGAAATATTCCATTGTATGGATATAATACAAATTGTTTTTCCATTTACTAGTTGGATGGACATTTAGATGATTTCCAGCCTTTAGCTATTTTGAATAATTTTTCTAGGCATATATTCTTTGATTAGACATGCCTTCATTTCTCTTGAGTTAAGTCTGTGAAAGTGGGATTGCTGGGTCATACAGTTACTGTATCTTTGATTTTATTAAGAAACTGCCAAACCGTTTTTCAAAGTGGCTGCACGTTTTTCCATTCCTACCATCAATGTATGAGAATTCCAGCCATTCCATTTACTTGTCAAAAATTGGCATTGTCAGTCTTTTAAATTTAAGCCGTGATAGTGGTTGAGTAATGGTAGATCATGTTGGTTTTATTTTTCATTTCCTTGATGACTAATAATATTAAGCATATACTTTCTTTGGTGAAAGAGCCATTAAAATGTTTTGGTCATGTTTTTTAGAGATACTTGTTTTATTAAATTGTAAGAGTTCTTTATATATTTTGAATACATGTCCTTTATTAGATATTTTATAAATTATTTTCCCTCAATTTCCCCTTTTCATTTTGATTGTGTTTTTTGAAGAGAAGTTCTTAATTTATCATTTTTTTCTTTCTAGTCTGTGCTTTTTGTGTACTATATAATACATCTTCGCCAAAGTGAAGGTCATAGATTATTCTCTTGTATTTTCTGTGAGAAATTCATTCTTTTACGTTTAGCTTTTTGATTTGTTTGAGTTAACTTCTGTAGAGGTGTGAGGTAAGGGTTGAGAGATTCGTTTTCTGCACTGGGATACCCACTTTTCCCAGTTCCATTTGTTGAAAAAAACTTGTCTTTCCTTATTGAATCACCTTGACCCTTTATTTGAAAAATGAATGGACCACATGTGTGTGACTCTATTTCCAGATTCCCCTGTTCCGTTGCTCTACGTCTGTCCTTAAACTAATACTACACTGTCTTGATTGCTATAGCTTTACACTGAGACTGGAAATCAGGTAGTGTAAGTCCTCCAGCTTTTTATTTTTCCTTTTTCCAAAATTGATTTGAATATTCTAGGTCATTTGTATTTCCATATGCATTTTTGAGTCAACTTGCCAGTTTGCTTAAGAAAGACTACTGGAGTTTTTATTAGAAATGCATTAAATCTATAGATCAATTTGGGGGAGAGTTGACATTTAATGATATTAAGCTAATGTATTACCATAGTATTTCTTGTCATCTTTAATGATCTTTTTTAAGCAAGGTTTTTTTATTTTCAGTATATGAGCCTTGTGCATATTTCATTAAATTTATCCTTAAGTTTTTAATGTTTTTGATGCTATCATAAATATTTGAAATTTCAACTTCCAGTTGTCTGTTCTAGTATATAGAAGAAATGTAATGGATTCTTGTATATTGACTGCCTTGCTGAGATGACTTATTTACAGTAACTTTTTTTTTTATAGATTCTTGTTGTTGGCAGATAAAGGTTCCCTAACCTTATTTGTATGCCTTTTATTTCTTTTTCTTACCTGTTGTACTGACTAGGACCACCAGTACTGTGTTGGGTAGCATTGGTGAGAACTGATATTGTCTTGTTCCTGTCTTAGGGGACTTTCACCCTTCTGTATTTTAGCTGTAAGTTTTCCATAGTTTCCCTTTATCGGGTTGAGAAAGTTTCCTTTCTAGTCCTAGCTTTTCTATTTTTTTAAATCATAGATGGGTGTTGAGTTTTGGCAAATGCTTCTTCTGCATCTGTTTGTGTAGTTTTTCTTTTTAACATTTTTGATGTGGTGAATTCCATTGATTAAATCAACATTGCATTCCTAGGGCAAACCCCATTTTATCATTGTGTATTATTCTTTTTTATGTTCCTGAATCTGAATTGGTAATATTTTGTCAAGGATTTTTGTGTCTCTGTGTATGAGGGGCTTGGCTTGTATTTTTCTTAATGTATTTGTTTAGTTTTGGTATCAGGGTAATGATGGCCTCCTGCAATGAGTTGGAAGATCCCCCTTCTTTGAAAGTGTAAATTTGGTATTTTTCTTAAATGTTTGGTACATGTCATCTTGATGCTATCTGAGCCTGGAGGGTTTTTTTTGTGAGAAAACTAAGAATTCAAGTTCTTTAATAGGGTGATTCAGTCAATGAGTAGAGACATCTTTTAATAGTTTTAATTTGGCTGTTCCCTAGCGACTGTTGATGTTGAGTATCTTTTTTTTTTTTTTTTTTTGAGACAGAGTCTCACTCTTTTGCCTGGGCTAGGGTGCCATGGCATCAGCCTGGCTCACAGCAACCTCAAACTCCTGGGCTCAAGCGATCCTCCTGCCTCAGCCTCCCGAGTAGCTGGGACTACAGGCATGCGCCACCATGCCCTGCTAATTTTTTCTATATATATATTTTAGTTGGCTAATTAATTTCTTTCTATTTTTGGTAGAGATGGGGGTCTCGCTCCCAGCCTTGCTCAAGCTGGTCTTGAACTCCTGAGCTCAAACGATCCACCCGCCTTGGCCTCCCGGAGTGCTAGCATAACAGGTGTAAGCTACTGCACCCGGCCTGATGTTGAGTATCTTTTAACGTGCTTACTAGCTATTCATACATTTTCTTTAATGAAATATCTGTTCAGTTATTTTGCCCATTTTTAATTGAGCTGTTTTATTACTGAGTTGGAAGAGTTCCCTAAAAATTCAGGATGTAAGTTCTTTATCAGATGTATGATTTGCAAATATTGTCTATGGCTTATCAAAAGTAAAATCATGACTGTTATACAAATATAAAATGAACATGTGTTGAAGATTTTACCTAACTCATTTATTAAGGAGGGGTCCAGTAAGATGTTTAACCTGATTCCACACATCTAGTAATTATTTATTATCTGCTGTACATTGTGGATATTATTTTAGAGATCATGATGTTCTTCATGTTCTTCTGAATAATGTAAACTTTTGTTAAACAGGCAGCTAATTGGGTTGGATGCAAACTCCCGCTTTATTTAGTTTGATCTCTGCTCAGTTCTTTCAGGCTTCTGTATTTGCTTTTTCCTGGAAACCTTGGACTTTCCGAAGTACAAGTATAATTCAGGAGTCTACCAAGGATTTGGGTGAAGTTTATGTACAGATTTTAAGACTGTAGCTTTCTTCTTACGTTCTAGCAACTTTATCCTGAGATCTGGGGAGTACCCTTAGTTGAAAAGCAATATAAAAGTGAATCTTAGTCAATACTTCCCCCTTCTTCAGCTTTCTATCTGCTTTTATCCCCCTCCAATGCCTTCAAATGGTTGCTTTTTATATTTGTTCAGAATTTATAATTATTTTTTTGTAGGAGCAATAGCCTAATACAGTATCGTCTGCCTTTAGTTGTTCGTTGACTTTTTAAATAGTGGAGCTCTTTTTTATTCTCAAAATTGTTATTTATCCATTCTACTGGATTTGATACCTGTATTGTTTTTGTTCTTTTTGTCTTAGTATTTGTGAATCCATTCAGTTCCTTGCCCTTTTTTCTTTTCCATTCAGAAAAGCAGTATAGGGCTTAGAAAATATGCATCAATTAAAGAATATTGTTCAAACCTTTGAGCTTATTCATTGTCATCTCCAGTTAACTTCTTTTTTCTTAGGAAACCTAACACAGAGTTCCAAATTTTTGAAAGTGAAAGGAATAGGTTGATCGGGTTGGCAAGATTTAAAAAATGTTTTTCTTGCTTCTAGTTCTGTTTTGACTAGAGCTCTTGCCTTGGGGTTAGCATAAGCAGCTGATGCTAACCCTGAGTGGAGTTTTTGGTTGTGTTTGTTAGAGCTGGAGGCCTGAGGCTGTTAGTCCATGTCTGAATGTCAACTAAGGAGTGTCTTGCTAGAGATGCCATAACTGAGTTTTTAGATTCCTCAACTTTGTGATATTCCTTTTTCTTTTGGATTGAGTAGGGAGGCATTCTGTGGGTGGCTGCATTGGTTTTATGGTCTTGCTCTGACCTGGTTTAGTGATCAGGGTTTGTAATGGAAGGTCATGGTATATGTAATATGTTTTTGGTCTGCCCATCTTGCTTTGTAATTGATTTGTTTTTAAATTTTCTGTTCAGTTCAATAGCAAATTTCAGGGCTGGTAATTACCTGTATGAAAAGCTACTGTATTTTCAGTATGTGCCATGAAGTGGTAGGATGGTATACTCCTTGTTCGTACTTAACAGTTGGTGAGATTTGATGTAGTACTGACAGAAAGGTATCATTCACGTGCACTGCAATTTTGAATGTGAAAGACTCCCTGTTCACTCCTAGTTGGGATATTGGTTTTGAAGCTTGACAGTTTTTTTTTTTTTAATCAGAATTTTGTAGAATTTGGGGAAACTATTCTCAGAAGTTTCTACTGGGCTTATGTAACAGCAGCTAAGTTTTTGAGCAGTGGATTTCAGTGGGCAGATGTAAGCCTGTGTTTTTGTAGAAGGGAGTCCAATCCCAGCTGATTCTCACGCTTGTAAACATTTCCATTTGGATGTGGGTAGGATCATGTTGGTCTGTTGAGTTGCTGTACTTGTTGGGTAATTATGCAGCTGACTTTTTCTGTAGTCCATTAGCTACTACTTTGGAAAAACAGAATAGGGCACATCTGTAAACTGGTCTCCAAGGGTAAGTTTTGGGGAGATAGAACAGATGAGTTAGTCTGTAAAAAAACGTTTTGAATAGGTGTATGTCTCTGCCTTCCTCCTCACCATTCAGTTTTTAAATTAATGAAATGGTGATTCCTCCATGAAACATTTTCCATTTAAATAAGAACAACTTCTCTTTCTTCTAATCCTCCCTATGTTTAGTTCCTAGATCACAAAAATCACCTTGCCTCATTTGTTTATATACTTAAGGTACCCAGTGTTTCTGTATGTGGAATTATGTTGTGTTAGAAATGGGAGCAACTTTCATGATTACCTAATGTAACCCCTTCCATTCACAGAATAAAAAATGGGGGTCACAAGGCTTAGTGCAGATCAGGAGAGGCAGCATTATACTAGTGTAGAGGTTAAAGCATGAATTTTGGAGTCAGATCTGGGTTCAAATTCTAGCTGTCACTGTTGATTCTTTGTGTGACCTTACATGGGTTACTTTAACCATCAATCTCCTCATTTGTAAAATGGGTTAATATGAGAATTAGCATGGTCCTGGAACAGAGCAAGTAAACTCCGTGTAAGTTCCAGCAAAGATGATGATGATGGTGGTTATGTCTTCCTAACTGGTAAGCTGGAAGAGGTTAGTACTATAGAATTTAATTGTTTACTTTTTGGAAAAACAAATGAGAACACCGATTGAGTGAAACAGGCTGTGAGGTACGTGTATATCTGTCACTGAGATACACGTATGTTATGTGGTATTTGATGAATATGAAACCTGAAAGCCAGTGAGCACATATGTTTACTACTGGGTTTATTTCAATGTATGCTTCAGAGAGAGGATGAGGGAGGGAGGAATACTATAAAAAATGCCCTTGGTTGGGTTTCAGAAATGGATTTCAGATGCCAGGAAGACACCTGTCACAGAAGGAGGAGATCAGTTGGTATAATTGGAGCTAGCTGATAATCCTTTTACTCTGTTGTCTGAACATTTACAGTGTTCTTATGTCCGTACAGACATGTCAGCTAAAATGACTAGGTCCCTCCACAGAAACATCATGAGCCAAGTTGGGAAGGAGGAGCACAGGGTGAGGACAGTGTGGGATAGAGCCAGCAACCTGTCGGCCTTCATCTTTGGCCAGGTTCTTCCTGTGGTACTCGGGCAGTTTTGTTCTAGAATGTGATCTGTGGCTTAGTCGTATCAGCATTTGGGGAAGGGAGCAGGGCGAGAGAAAAGGGAATCAGGAATATATTTTTAAAACTGTGAAAAAAATTGACCTATAAGCTTTTACCTCATGGGGGTAGGGGCTGAGAATCTGTTGGCTTGTGGTTTTAAACCATTGCTACTTCCTGCTGATGGAGAGCCAGCCACAGACAGCTGTTCCTGAGCCTAAATTTGATGGTTGAAAACACTGTTTTTCCACCCTATTTAAGTCACCTAGAGAGGGAATTGGTATCATTGAGGTTTTAACTTTAAACTTTCAAACCAGTAGTTATTTGAGTGGGCTCTGTCTGTTAAGGAATTTGCTGTTGCAGCAAGTAAGGAGTATTTTATTTCCTCGCTGTTGCCCATTACCGTTTTTTCTTGGTATCCCAAGTCAGGTGTGCCTTTTTACTGGGGTGGTGTCAGGGAAAGACGGAGTTTACAGGGCACTAACCCTAGGTCACTGCTACACTAGATTACCGTGCAGATACTTGTTTGACCTACAGCGGCTCTCTGAGGCAGATGATTCTTAACTGTTTTGTACAAAGGAGGAAGGCCCCCAGCTAGCATGGAGTTGGAGTTCAGTCCCCTGCCTTCCCATGACTCTCTTACTATGACCAAAGCAGCCCATCCGTTCTTGACTTGGCGTGGGATGGTTAGTTGATTCTGTGCGTTGGCTGTGTCTGGGTTTTTGGAGCAACCTTAGTTATTTGGTCTTTCAGATCAGTCCGAATTCTGGCCATCTTCTTTCTAACCATGACTAATCTAGCACTGAACCAACTGTTTGCTGCAATGGGGGCCTGCTGTGGGGCGTATTTAATTTATGTGGAGAATCAGAAAGCCAGGGTCGCAGCACTCTCCGGAGAGTTTATTTGGACTGTTTATAGTTTTCTCTGTCTACAGTCTCTGTCTAAAGTATGCACTCAAATATTTGTTGAATTGAATTATTTTCCTGTGTTGCTTTTCAAATCCTTTTTGTTTGCATGCTTTACATCTTCTCTTCCTCATCCCCTTCCAAACTGAATTGCTCTCCTGATGACCTGGGCTCTTTGAACATATATACACAAGGTCCTTATTCCTTACTCCCACCCTCACATCTAGTTAGCAAAGCCTGCAAAGCGGTAGCTTTACTTTAGGACAGTGCGCTCTGAAATCTTTAGTCTTTTTTTTCCCTAAATTAATATACTTTTTTTTTTTTTTAATGAGACAGAGTCTAGTTCTGTTGCCCCAGGTAGAGTGTAGTGGTGTCATCATAGCTCACTGTAACCTCAACACTCCTGGGCTCAAGCCATCCTCCTGTCTGAGCCTCCCAGGTAGTCCCATGCTGGGACTACAGGCATGCACTGTGATGCCCAGCTAATTTTTCTGTTTTTAGTAGAGAAAGGGTCTTGCTCTTGCTGGTCTGAAACTCCTGAGCTCAAGGAGTCCTCCCACCTTGGCCTCCCAGAGTTGTAGAATTATAGGCATGAGCCACTATGCCCTGGCCTTAATTTACTTTTTGATTGTAATAGTTTTTAGGGAAAGTAGCCAGTTGTGCTCAATATGTGCTCATTATGAGGATTGCTTGAGCCCAGGGGTTCAAGGCCAGCCTGGACAACATAGCAAGACCCTGACTCTAAAAAAAAGTAAAAACAAACAAAGGAATTTGTAATATTTGAAATTCAGGGAATATTCACTGAAGATTTTCTGAAATCCGTCATTTCTAAATCCAGAACAAGTGTAATATTACCCAAGTTTATCCTGGCAATAACTTTTAAATAATTTGATAAAAAGCCTATTTTTAATCATTCTTGTTAAACCATTTTCAGAGAGTTGGTAGAGTTGCGAGAATTTGTAAATCATGCTTTGTGTTTTTAGAGTTGAGATGTCACTGTGTTGCCCAGGCTGAACTTGAATTCCTACATTTAAGTGATCCTCCTGAGTAGCTGGGTCTATAGGTATGTGCCACCATGCCCAGCTTCTTGCTTTCTTTGTTAACCTAGTAAATGACTTTAAACTTAGAGATCTAATTTTACCAATTCTTTTTGTTAACATAATGAAACACTTATGTTTGTTTTGTGAAGCAGTGTGTCTGAATTGAAAGTGAATTATCTTTGTTAATATCCAAACAGAATTAACCACAACTCTTATAAATTCCATTTTATTTTATTTTTTTAAACGTACAGAGCAGGTACAATAAATTCCATTTTAAAAAGGCATAGGCATTTCTTCCTCCTCTGTTATGGTGGACTCTTATGAATGCCGATTTACTTTCTTTTAGTATTGCCATACTTGATACTTGGAGAAGAGATGATTGAGGGACCCTACCCATGTCTGGAGAGGTTGAGAAACTGTTCCGTTATTTCACAACACTCATAAACTTTCTTTTTTTTAAATAGAGGAATGACTTCAGACACACATAAGCTTTTGTCTTTAGTTAAATTCTCTGCTAAAAATGCTAACCATGTTATCATATGTTATCTGTTATAAAGAACAAGAATGGGCCGGGCTTGGTGGCTCACGCCTGTAATCCTAGCACTCTGGGAGGACGAGGCCGGTGGATCGCTCAAGGTCAGGAGTTCGAAACCAGCCTGAGCAAGAGTGAGACCCCCATCTCTGTTAAAATTAGAAAGAAATTAATTGGCCAACTAAAATAATATATATAAAAAACTAGCCGGGCATGGTGGCGCATGCCTGTAGTCCCAGCTACTTCGGAGGTTGAGGCTGTAGGAACACTTGAGCCCAGGAGTTTGAGGTTGCTGTGAGCTAGGCTGATGCCACGGCACCCTAGCCCAGGCAACAGAGTGAGACTCTGTTTCAAAAAAAAAAAAAGAACAAGGATGACTTTCCAAGGGATTAATGCAGGTCAAGGATGTTTTAGGAGTAGAAATTCCCCATTAGCAATGAAACTTTTCATTTAAGCAATTAATAACATAATTTTTTTTAAAAAAAAATATCTTTAATAGGGGACTGCTGGAAATGTTGCAATTTTCTTTGTCTCTTTAGTGTTTTCACTTAATTATGACATATATAAATTTCTTCCATTTGAAATCTTTTCCTTCCCATTTTGATGGGTGGTTTTAAAAAAAACCTGTCACCTCACTTGTATTTCAATGTCATTTTTCTCAAGATGTTAATTTAAAGATTTAGTATTTAGAATCATAACATTGAAGGCGGTGTTTATCCTCAAGACATGAGAACCATTTTTATAATTTAAAAGCTAATATAGACATTTTTGTCATCCGTTTTTGACGACTTCTGCCTGCCACTTGTGGGAGTCATCTAATAGTGCTTTTGTCACACAATATGTTCAAGAAAATTATTCCTAAGCAAGCCCTGTGATTTGTCCAGGTAAGGTCATCCAGCCCAGTCACATCTGTGTGAGAGCCTATTTGCCTATATTTAGTCTTTCCAGGTAGTTTATAATTGGTTTAGCCTACTGGGCTGCTTGTTTTTTGGTTGATAGAAGTTGGGGAGAATGAAGGAAGTATAAAGGCTTGAATTTGGCAGTCTCTTTACCGGATATCTATTTTAACCCCTGCTGAAGTTAATTTACATAAAGCCCAGCTGTGTATGAATTTCTCTCAATTTCAAGTTTATTCTTATTACCACAGGGATAAGAGTGTCAGCACTTAATGAATTTATGGTCTTGCTCTCTGGACCTCCTGGCAGTTTACAGTTCCGTTTCCATTGGATAACAGGATACAGCTGGTGGTAAAAGTCTCACCTGTGGAATGGTTCTTGGGAGTTTTCTTGTCCATATAGATCTTTGCAGAGCAGCAGAAACCATTTTTGCAGGAAGCCACAAGCCTGTGTTAAACACTAAAAGAGAATTGAAATAACATGTACATGTGTTCCTCTTTCCAGAGGTACCAACCATCATGTGGGTCCCTAAGTATAGTGTTAAGTAGCTCTTTGTCCTCCCCTTAGCTTTGAGGTTGTCTCGTTAGATGATGCTGAATCCACTGTGGTCCTTATTATCTGGCAGATTAAGCAAATTGCTTCAGGCTGGATTTCTTAACACTTGACAGGATTCATACACACTGTCTTTAATGAGCTACCAGATTAACCTTCTGGGGGTAGACTGATCTTAGACATTTTTACTTTGATAGGTTGATTTTTGTACTGACAGCTATAGCTATGGATCCTTTGCTATCAAAGTATGGTGCAGAAAAACTGCTGATGAGTTTCTCTGTCTCTGATGTTCAAGTCGAACAAGTATTTCTTTAGTATTTATGGTGGGCTCAGCACCCTGCCAGATACTGTGGCATGAGCAGTAGTTGTGTGGAGGAGTGCTACAGAAGATGTCCACAATACAGTAGACTAGAATAAACAACTTGGGAAGAGAAGTCGAGCATAAATGAAAAACAAAAACAGTAAAAGACAGCATATGACTTATTGCTGTCAGTTATATTATCAGCTGTAATCCTATCGTCAGAATCAGTAAGGGTGGAGAGCATCAGCATGAGTAAAGACATGAGGGCTGGACTGAGCATGGTGCATGCAGGTGGTGAGTGCAGGGACTGGATGGAAGGTTTGGGGAGGGGAAGGGAGTGCTAAATAAGGCTGCACACAGATAACGGGGGACCCTGAACACTATTCATAGGCACCAGAGGGATAGTGGGGGGAGCGTGTATGGCTCCTGAGAGCTCACCAATAATAAATAGTATATTTAATAGGGCACCATATCTGTTGGGATCTACGTTTTCTTCAGCATTACCCTTGATGTAGAATTTGGGATCAGCACAGGGATTAGGATGGTCCAGGTGACTTGGGAGTTGAATGTGATGTGAGGTTAGTGCCGAAAGGCTATCATGTAATTCATACCAGGCAATAAGAACAGGAACTTAATTTATTGAGTATTTTCTTATTGCCTACCACTGTGTTAAACATTTTAAACACATCTTTTATTCTTATTTATCTCTGTTTTACAGCAAGGATAATACAGCTTGGCAGTTAAGTAACTTGTCCGAGATAGTATAGCCAGTTACAGCTCAAATCTAAGTCTTTTTGTCTCCGTCTCTGAATTATATTGCTGTTATCATTTTTATCGTTACATTCTTCTGTTAGGGGTTGTTAAAGAATTCTTAAATACTGGAAGGTTGTCTTCAGTTTAGAGGAGGACTCTGCAGTCATCCCTTCCTTTAAGTTTCCTTGTATTTTTTTGTGGAGACAGAGTGTCACTCGGCGTCCTGGGTAGAGTGCAGTGAGCAAGCTCCAGGTCCTGGTCTGTGAGCGATCCTTCTGCCTCAGCCTCCCGGGTAGCTGGGACTACAGGCGCTTGCCAGAGCGCCCGGCTGGGTTTTGTTGGTTTTGTGTATTTTTTTTGCCTTTACTATGTTTTTTTTTTCGAGACTTTTAGACGGGGTCTCGCTGTAGTCAGGCTGGTGTCAGACTGGTGTCAAACCCCTGAGCTGCAGCTATCCGCCCGCCTCGGCCTCCCAGAAAGCT
>CAUYRT010063396.1:0-34936 GCA_963574885.1 Lepilemur ruficaudatus | reverse complement strand
TTTAGTTGGCCAATTAATTTGTTTCTATTTTTATTAGAGACGGGGTCTCGCTCTTGGTCAGGCTGGTTTTGAACTCCTAACCTTGAGCGATCCACCCGCCTCGGCCTCCCAGAGTGCTAGGATTACAGGCGTGAGCCACTGCGCCCAGCCTCTTGACTTATTTTTGAATAAAAGATTCTTTATCTTTTGAGCAACTTCCTATAGTGAACAGAAATCAAATTAACACTAGTATTTAAAATACACTTAATTAACATTAGTTATAATTGAATAGAGTCCTTTATGTCTTTTCTTAGACATATTATGCCCCATTTTGATTATATATCATTTGTTATGTGAGAGCATTTGTAATTGTGTTTATATGTTTACAGCATAAGACTTAAAGCACAATGTTACTGTTGCTCTTTTAAAACAATAAAAGGGAAAATAGAGTAGAGGAATTTACTTGCTGGATGCTATAAAAACACTTTTCAAAGTATTAATATATTTCTTGTGTTAGTTTTTTGTCATTGCTAGGAGTTCAGGGTGGGTATGTGTGTGCGTGTTCTTTATATCAGAAATTTGTCTGAAGTCATGGAATTATAACTGAATTATATGAAAACAGTAAAACTAAAGATCATAATAGGCCATAGGGGAAATTTCACATAAGAAATATGTTTTAGCAAATTTGGATGTAAGTTTAAAATAAGCTCTACTGCACTTTAGATTTAAACATGATCTCATTTCAACCCTATTTAAATCTTATTTCAGAGGCAGCATAGTGTAAATGGAAAGTACAAGGGATAGGGCATCAAGAATTAAAGTTCTGATTATGCCTGTGCCATTGGCTCTCTCCATCACCCAGGGAAACAGCTCATCTCTCTAGAGGTCAGTTACTCAGAGGGTGTTAGGCTTGGATCATCTCCAAGGTCCCTTTTCAACTTGAAGACTGACTTCAATTCAGCAGATGAAATTAAATAAATGGATATGCTTTGCAAAGGTTAGAATGTGATTATGTCTTTGTTGTTAAATGAAAAAGTTTTAATCAGACAAAAGTGTTATAAAATGGTGAAATATATTATTAATGGTAGTGTTTATAAAATTCTGATGCACAATTTCATGTGTTTTAACAACTTTATGTATATATATTGGTCTATTGGCATATTTATTGATACATAAGTATATAAATCAATAAATCTTATTTTTATATGATTCCATTTGTCTTAAAAATGTGTGTGCCTGTGTAGATACTTTATTACATTTCTGACTTTTTACCCTATTCTCTATAAAGAGAGCCATGAATAACTAGAAGAGATATCTTTGAAGAAATTTTCATTTTGTAAAACACTTCTAGGAAAAATCTTAAATTATTAGAGATT
The DNA here is from genome assembly GCA_963574885.1 of Lepilemur ruficaudatus. NCBI lineage: Eukaryota > Metazoa > Chordata > Mammalia > Primates > Lepilemuridae > Lepilemur > Lepilemur ruficaudatus. Next base: position 33,581 of record CAUYRT010063396.1, on the reverse strand, counting down.
ATCACTCTTAAGTGAGGGAGAAATGGAGATTCCAGGAAGACTTCAGTAAATGAAGATTACTTTACACTAAGTGCCATAAACAATGGTATTTATATTCATTAAGGTTCAAAACAGAGATACTGTTCTTAAACTACTCTAAGAATACTTTAGATTTTTATTCAGAAATAATTTTCAGACAGGACTCCTAGATTTTAAAATGGGAAGTCATGAAATGCTTTCTTGATGTTTAAAAGGATAGATTAATTTTTTCATCTTTTCATCTTTAGAATATTAGAAGTGCACCATCTTCAAGATTAAGTAAGAGAACTGAAGGGCCTCAAATCATGAGATAACTCCTCATGAAACCAGTTTGCACAATTTGTAACTAATCCAAAATTTCACTTTTGTCAAATAGAATTTGTTGTTAAGAAAGCCAAATGCTTATTATTTCCTTTGTAAGTTTGTCATTAAATAAAGGTTTTATTGATTAATTTAGAGTGGATTTCATAATAACCCTAATCATAATCATACAAAGAGTTAAATTCCCTTCATTATGGAGCAAGGCAAATGCAGAGTGTTTATAGGCGATCTAGAAGGTCAGTCCTCAGACTAATTCATCGACAGCCCCAGATGCCTGGCTAAGCTGCCAGCACAGTTGCTTTCCCAGTCTGCCAGAAAGTCAGCTGCAGCTGCAGGGAACATTTTTTTTTTCTTCCTACCCATTGCTAAGCCTGTGGATTTTACAATTGCCACGGAAAGAACAAAATTAGAAAATGTAATTCAGGGTGATGATCACCTCACTTACCCTATTAATGGGCTTCAAAGTAATTTATTACGAACAGGAAAATATAAACAGATAAGAGTTTTTGCACATGTGCCTGTTCTCAAATAATCCATTTAGTCACATTTTGGAAAGTAATCTGGTGAGATTGCCTTCCAGTTTCAGATTCTATCTTATTCATTTTTTGAATTCCTGATATAATAATAATAATAGCTACCATTTTATGTTGTACTGTTATCTGCAGTTGGAGAAACATACCCACAGGTTACTACTGCAGAGGGAGCTAGTATGGTGTGGTTTTGAAATCAAACCATGACGTCTGTTCTTCCTGTGCTGTGTAACTTTGAACAAGAGATTTTACTTCTCTGAGCTTAAGGTATTTCACCTGAAAAATGATAAGTGTGATGTAAATCTCAAAGGATATGGGGAGGGCCAATTATTTAATATAGTAAAAGGCCTCCTATCATGTCCAGAAAATTATGGGCACTCAGTAAATTATAGAGAAATTGTGAGAGAAAATAAGAAAAATGATAAATTCAATATTTGTATTAGGTCCTCAGAATTCTGAATGCACATTGCTCAGTGGTACTTTTGAAAAATTACCTATTGGGTACAGTGAACACTACTGAGGTAACAGATATATTAAAAGCCTAGACTTCTCCATTATGCAATTCATCATGTAACAAAAACCCTTTTGTACCCCTCAAACCTATTTAAATAAAAATTTAAAAAATAAAAAGCTTCTTAATAGCATATGATAGGACTTTATTTGAAAAAAAAAATCAAATGAGAAAGATTGGAGAACCTGAAAATAAAAGTAGAACATTTTTAAAGGATTAACATTATATTCTGGGCTGGAGTGCCAAAGCAGGGACAGAAGGAAGAAAAAAAAATGAATCTTAATGTAGCATATTACTGTTTATAAATCTATAAATAAGGAATGGGGAGAAGTGGCCATAAAACTACATTACTCCATTATTTGCATTTTAGATGCCCTATGGCTATGAAGACAACTTGCAGAGCACTTCTGTATTTGAGCGCAGACAGCTTCCACTTGCTTGTTTTTCTCATGCTCCCTTCATTTCCTTCCCTTTCCTTCTCCTCCCTTCCCTCCCATCATTCCTCCCTCCCTCCCTTCCTTCTCTTCTTTCTTCTTTAAACATAAATTAGAACATACTGCGAAGTCTTTTACTATGTTGAAAAAGTATTAAATATATTCCTGGAAAGAGTTATCTTATTTTTATATAGATTGGGTCTCAGAAGCTAAATGAAATCAAATAACAACAACATAGCCAAAAATGTTCCATTCAAATGAGAACTGTTGCCAAGGTCTATGGGGTGATCACATTCTCTTGCTTTTCTGGTTTCAAGTACAATTACATTTTAGTGAAAGGCACTTATTTTAGGCAGCAAACAAAACCCAGCTTATATTGTCTTCACATCCCTGTTTTAAGTGAGGTTCAGAGAAAATCCACAACTTTTAAGCTGTGTCATTTAAATAATCTAATCAAGTTTTAAAATGGCCAGGCTGGTATTTTGTAGCTGACAAGGTATGTGCACATTTGGAATACCAACATTTGATATCTCCCCTCTTTCATGACTTTTGAAGAGTGTGGATTTGTTCCTCCTTCTGATGTCACCCTAGAAGGACACTTTCCCAGTGAGAAATAACTCATTTTAGGATTCATCATTTTCAAGGTCGTAGAATATGCACACTGGTCTGTTTTTTTACTTAAATGAAATATTCATTTGTGTTTCTAGATGTAGATATAAAATGAACTCCCTTTTTAGTATTTTAAAATTAATATGTCTACAAATTTTTAAAAAGTGTTGTAAACACATATAACTATTTTTTGTGATGATTTATGTGGGTAATCTGTATCAACATGAACGACATATCTGAATATAAGTCTAAAAATCCAAGATTGATATTTCTACAAAGCACATAAACTAATAGTATATCTAGGTTTTTATTAGTAGTATATACAAACATAATATTTTTAATTGAGTGAATATTATAAAAAAGACAAATAGGTGTGTGTTTACACAAAGGGAAGAATTAGAATTTGGGGAGTGTTACTTTTTTATATGTGAGTACCTTATATATATATAATATAAAATATCTTTATTCTTTCAAAGAATTCTTCAAGATTTGAGCTGGGATTTTAAAAATAATACTAGTCTGGAGATATGAAATTAATTCCTTAACAGACAATACAAAATTACTTTTCTCTGCTAAAAATGAAATTGATTAATTATACAGCATGAAAAGTGTATCAAACACTAAATATGAAATGGTAATATATTTACTGAAATATAAATTAAAAACTGAAAAGCATACACTTTTAAAAACGTTGTAACCTTAGTTAAGTAGGCTTTTTATTGTACCCCTTTTGAAATGGGATATTTACATTTCCTTGTATCCTATTTGAATATTAAAACCTTGATATTTTATTTTGCTAAGTATCATTTCTGTGCCATCAGTGAAAGACCACTAAAACAGATAGATATTAAATTGTTTTTCATAGGTTTCTTATTTTGCAATTACTTTGGAGAGCACCTCATCTTCTAATCTGTGTAATTCTAAAAATAAATCCCAATAAAGTTAGTTTGTGTCTTCTCCTGGAGGTTTCCTATGTACATCTTTTATTTTAAAATAAAAATACAGATTTTATTATTCCTGTGTAGTAGTTTGGAATTTTAGTATTATGTCTGGAATTCCAAAGAAGTCAATTTTTAGTAAAACAAATTTTATGAGAAATCCAATGGATATCTATTAAGAGAGTGCTGATGAAATAATACCTGCATGTTGCAGGAAAAGCTTTTTTCTGTTCAAAGTCCTTAGAGGTGTCAGAAATCATTGTCCACCTCCCCTTTCTTTCTGCCTAGAGCCAAGCAGGGAATTAGGAAAGGAAGAGAAGTGCTCTACACACAATGGCCTTCAGTGAATATTATTGATGACTAGACACCTGCTAGGATGTAAAGGCATTTAATCCATATTATTTCCCCTTTTAACTTGTCAACTCAGACATGGCCGCCAAAAGAGTTTTCTGTCAAACATTAGCCTTTGCATTGCGTTACAATTTTTATTTTTCATTCTTGCAAGTTCAATATACAGCATGAGTGGGGCTTTAAATGATACAAATGTTTTAACTGTATGAAGATGAACTGGAAAACATATGCTCTCTGAATATCAAAACATTCAGAGAGTGAGGTATACGTATGTGAAAATTATCAACTTCAGAATATTATTTTTATAGATAAACATGTCCAGTATATTAAATCACTTTCAGACCTTCTCTCTTTACAAATGCTCGAATCATTGTGGTTAATCGTCACCTGGTACTAATGCAACACTAAGAATTTATTTTGTTTGTATTTATTTTGAAGGATCTTTTAAAAAGAAATTAATATAATATTTTTTTCCAGAGAACAGACTGAATCACATATTTTCAAGAGGTGGAGACAGTATGTTCCTCCAGTGCAGAAATCTTTGTGTCTCCTGTGCCTAGGTCAGGCTCTTTAATATATGGGAGGCTTCCAACCTTATAACCTGAGAAATCGGTTCACTTAGACATGTTAAAACACAATTTTTAATCTATTTTCCTATTTATGATAGGAATATAAACATTATATTAGTTAACCTTTGACACTACAGCAACATAACATATCCAGCATCTTGGGGAAATGATTTGTGACACACTTAAGCTTTAAAGGAAACTGGAAAATTCCTTTTATCACTTTTGATGGAAACCTTTCTATAATATATTATGCCTTCTTTGGTGAAAAATGCTAAAAATAGTTTAAGCTTTTCTCAGTGTCTCAGCAACATATCGTCTGGTATCTGCTACACTACACAACAGAGTTCTGCAAATGCTTTTGAGCTTCTCCGACCCTCACCTAGTTGTGCGTTATGCTTGCCGTTTACAGTCACTTCAATGACTTCTTTTTACAATTGGATGTTAAGACTGCAGGTTAAAAAGAAAAAAAGTGTTACAAATTCCCTGGAAAAAAAATATATATTTATTTACTTATTTAATGAGACACAAGCGAGAGCTAGACGGCTAGTCCCGATTAATCCAACAAATCTAAGTCTCACTTTGTTGCCTGGGCTAGAGTGCCCTAGCGTCAGGTAGCTCACAGCAACCTCAAACTCCTGTGCTTAAGCAATCCTCCTGCTTCAGCCTCCCTAATTGCTGGGACTACAGGCATGCGTCACCATGCCTGGCTAATTTTTTATATATATACTTTTAGTTGTCCAGCTAATTTCTTTCTATTTTTTTTTTTTTTTTTAGTAGAGACGGGGTCTCGCTCTTACTCAGGCTGGTCTCGAACTCCTGAGCTCAATCGATCCTCCCGCCTCAGCCTCCCAGAGTGCTAGGATTACAGGACACTGCGCCTGCCAATCCAACAAATCCAGATATTTAGATCTGAACTGTCCCCATGTTACAGCTTCTTAGGTTGACCTGCCTTCTGGATCTCTTCACCAAAAGATAGGTAACCACCCAAAAATATAACATGTCCAAAGACTGAATTCATTATCTTTTCCAGTCACCTGCTCCTCTTCTAGTCTTCTGCATCTTTGCAATTCCCTGACTCAATTAATGCTGTCATAGCCACCCAAACATCTAAGCTAAAAAACAAAACAAAACAAAACAGAACAAAACCACCGACGCTATCTTTAACTCCATCTCTCTTACCTTCCACTTTAACTTAATCCACAATCTCCGTGTGGCCCTTTCCTTCCACCTGCATCGCCACAACCTTGTTTGGATGGATCCTTGCAGTCTTTCCTCTGTACTACTGTTATATTCACTCTTTCGACAGTCTGTCCCACTGTCTCCACAAGTATCTAGCTTTATATTCCTAAAATATAACAATAAAAAAGGTCAGGTTACTTTTCTCCTCTATGAAAAGCTCTCTACAAAATCACTCTTTTCAACACTAATTAAAGCACAAACTATTTAGTTTGACATAAAAGACATTCTCATTCTGCCCCCAAATGCTAGCCACTTAATGCTAACTACTCCACTCACTCTCTGAGAGCCCTGTTTCCTTTGAACTGGCAGCATTTCTAAAAGCACACAAATCTTAATACGACTTTATGCCTTTTACACATGCCAAACATTAATGGGTATAAGAGCTCACTAATGATTTCAGGTGTAACACGAAATAATCTCGGGAATTAGCCATATTTGATATGCAGAGCTTTATGAGAGTGTTTCTAATGGTGAAACTTAATAGACAATAAGATTGTGAATCCAGTTCTCTGTAGACACCAGAATAAAACAAAATGAAACCAAAGGAAACAGATTTAAAAAATTTTTTTCTACGTGGATTCATGTTTTGGGCTCAAGAATAACTGTTCTAAATATGATTAATTTTGATTTAATTATATAACTCAGCTACTTAAACCCCAAATTGTGACTTTTTTATAGGTCTGTGTATATGGATATAGTTCTAATATTGTAGATTATCAATAATATTCTATTGTAACCTTATAAATTATAACATAATTATAATTCAGTATTTGAAGTTAACATTATAAAAGGGATGGACACTCTGGTTAGCAGATATTTTAATTCTAAATCAGATTTATGAATTATGAATCAAAATCAGGTTGATTAAAACAATATTACAAAATTTTAACAAATACAACTTTTAGGTATATTTAAGTATATTATATTTAGGTAATAGCACAAGGACTTTTAAAGTATAGCTTTTCTTAAGCCAATAGAGATAATACAAAGAGTTTTAGTTTGTACTTTATCAAAGGGATTTGAATCACTCTAAAGATTAATTTTTAATCATGGCTCATTAATAATAATTAAGTGAGAGGAGAGGAAAAATGCACATTCATCAATGTTTGCTTCTTTGATACTAAATGATTACACATACTCCATTTAAGATATTTTGATACATTCTTCACTATTCCAGATGTATAGGAAATGAGCCAGAATGTCACTAAAAGCAAACTATTTTGTAATATTTTTTGTTCTTTAATAAAAGCAGTTATTTTAGTAGCATTACTGACCCGATAATTGCTAGTGGGTCTAAATTGGATGTACTTCAGTTAATGCATCAGTAAGTGAAGTACCTTCAATGCAATTAAAAGATTCTAATCTAACCAAAGAAGAGATCTTGTTCATATTGACCACTTTAAATTCAGACTATGATTTCATATTTTTAAAATGGCCATGGCTTAGCTGACCCCATTAGTGGGATACAACTCTCCTTTGGCATAGTCAGTTATTACTGAGTAAGCATTTCTGAAAGCCTCTGAATGAACTTCAGCAGGCAACTGCCATTGCCTAATTTTGAGAAGACAACACAGTAAAAAGCAAACAAGATATTTAACATGGAGATTCAGGAAAAATCTAGATTGAAGTGGGGGATAAGAATTTATCAAGCAACAATAGCTATTGCATTTGAAGTGACTAACTTGATATTTCCCTTTTACTTGATAATAACTTTTTTTCCCCTAAGGCATTTAAATTTTATCAGACATTTGTGACCTGACTTGCTGAGTAATTAGAATTTTTCAGTTTTCCTTTTGTCATTAATTTAGTGATGGTATACCTGACTACAGAGCTTAATTTGTGGGGATTGTGTCTTCCTGAATGTGGGGCAGTTGTCCCACTCCACCTCCCACTACTATTATGGGAAATGCAATTCTCTAATGAAGGTAGAAAGAAGAGTATTAATGGTGTGCCGATGGTACACTAAAAGGTAGAAGTTTGCTTCTAATTTTCTGTTTGGAATGGACCTTGCATTTCTAAATTAGAGTGCAGACATCAGAAGAAAAATGAAAAGCTTGCTACCCACTTTAAAAAGGGTATGGTTGGGTCCCTAACTGCATTTGTATTCCAGTTCAGTTGGATTTGTAGGGAGTATAGCAGTCTTCCCAGATTTTGGCAACGGGGATGTGTATGTGTAGCCTGGCTGATTCACCAGATGCCCTCTTTTAGGTGGTGTCTTCTGTTAGTATTTTACTAAGAAGATGGGAGAGACTACACAAGGAACTCTGCCAGCCAGATGCCATTTTAAACTGCTAGTCTCTGCTTTTTTGTGCAATGCAAGGCAAATTGCTGAGTATAAAGAATTCTCTATACTAGCTGTGAAGGAGAACTAAAGTTCAGCTCCAATTCTCTTTCAGGAAATTTTCTCTGACACCCTGAATTCCTCTTCCATAGGACTCTGAGTATACTGCATCGTAGTCTTTTCTCTATGAGTAATATGAATATCTTGCCCACCAGGTAGACCTTCTAGAAAGTTTTTCAATTTTACTCCTTTTCTATTGCTATGTAATCTATTCAAATTTGCTAGGACTTCATTCAGTGGTGTGAATTGAATTAAAATTGGCTAATCTGGCTTGATTTTATAGATAATGTAACCACAGCAGTATGAACTGTGATTATTAATGTGTGTTTATTAAAAGTTATGGTGTATATAGAACTTTCCAAGCAGTCTGCAACTCATACTTGTTTATGCCTAGCCCAGCTGTCTCCCCAACTCCCCAGGCAATATCTTGCCATCTACTAATGTGACACAACTGTTCTGTGATGCATGTTTTCCTAATTGGTGGAACTGATAAGGATAAATGAGTCCAGTTCTGGAGGGGTGTGTATGCTATCATAAGCTCACTGAACACAGTCCTTATCTAGGGGTAGAAAGATGAGAATTACCTCTAGGGAGCATCCTGATTTGGAGCCGTGGTCACAGACGTGGGGGGAAAAATGAGAACTTCTGGTCTACTTTATGTAAAACGTAGTAACATGTCCATACTCCCATACACTTTTTGACCATCATCCAGCCAGAGACAGAGAGGATGCTGCTTTTGCATGTTCTCTGCCTGCTTGTTGTGGAGGGTCTGGGAAGCACAAGGAGAGAAGCATTTCCTTACCCTAAGGGACATTTTTGTTAGATACCAGATCTTAGCATTCTTTTGATTTGGCACCAGCCTCCGTGGTGCACATTTTACCTACTACTTCTGTTTCCTTTTCCTTTACGGCATCTTTGGTGACATTGGTCTTAGGCCAAGTTCTAGCCAGTGCTCACTAGTGTTCTTTTTGTAACTTCCTAGTCACAGAACGCTTCTTTTTCTATAATCTCATTGGGGACCAGGAGGTTTACCTGTTTTATTCACTGCTCCATCCATGACTCCTAGCACAGTCCTATCATATAGTAAATTTTCAGTAAATACCTGTTGTCATCAACAAATTAAACTCAATAAATTTAGCTCTCTTTTCACTTTGATTCCATTCTTAGGATCACACGGTATCATTTTTCAGTTTGTCACAGGCTCCTTTGCTTCCAAACCCTCATTGGCCACCTAGTTTTCTTTAGCTTTTGTACGACTTATCTACCCTCTGCTCTCAAACTTATGTTTAATTGAATTAATGTGATCATCTGGTTCCCATTATTTAGCCTTTTAGTGCTTTATCCTATCTTTGTGCTTATCCTATCTTTAACTCAGCAACCCTTTCCCATATTTCTTTAAATTTAACCTTAAAATCTTGTATTACCTATAAATTGTTTCCTTACCTAAATGAAAGATACAATTAATGTATCTCTCCCTCTCCTGCTGTGAGCTGTACTCTGCCTAAGTGATGATACTACTAAAATTTCTTATTTAAAAAAATATTAATTTAGAATTTTTTTAACACCTGTAATATTCTAGATATAATTGTAGGATTGGGGGTATAGACAGGAACAAGAGACAGTGTGAAAGACAGAACAGTATCATAGTTAAGCTGCCATTCATGGCTGATTTAGAATTTCTATTCTGCCTTTGCTATTTATGCAAGTTTGGAAGCCAATTATCTGTTTTGATATGAGTTTGTTCATATGAAAAAGAAGTACATTACACCACATCTGAAGTCTCTTGGGGTTTTAAAATTTAGTTATTTCTTTGTTAAATGGCAGGATATTTTAAAAAATCACTTACGTATAATAATTTGAAACAAGGTTGATCAAAATATTTTATAGAGTTTTTACCTAGTTTCCCTTCTCGACCTTTGGGATATGTTTCATTATATTTGACCTTAAACCTGTGTTAGTTTCCCACCAGATTTATCAGCTTAACGTGTTAAAATATGTAGTTATTTAAATTGATGTGGTTAATAATAGCAGTTAAAATTAACATATTCTGCAAACAGTTTAGTAGATGCTATTGTGCATTTATAATAAGCAAACTTTGTCTGTTGCTGCTAATGGTCAGAAGACAGTTTCATCCTACATTTCAGGAGAATATATTTTTCTGTTTATGTTTTTCTGTAGTGCTTATGTTCATATATTTATATACTTGTTATCTAATGTGTATTATAAAAACCAACACATTTTTAGTTGTTCATTTCCAAATTTTAGTTAAAATTAAAACTCTTAATAACCTCAGCTTCTTCCCACTAAATTGCATGTGGTTTTGTGTATACATCCAAGTTTCTTCAGCTGCAGAGCTATGAAGTTGGATTTAATAGAACTATCAACCTCATAGTGCTAAAATGAGGATTAACTAAAACAATTTTAACCTAGGACCTTGCCTGTCACATGATAAAGACTGTTTAAATGTGAAATATTATGATTATTTTCTTCCCTGACCTATATCGTTCTTCTACTTACTTAAATATATATATATACATATAATAAAAGGGCAGTAAAAGAAAGAAGTCTAATCATTTAAAAATAAGAGAAATAAACTAAGAACAAAATTTAATACGGTTACAGATTCTTATGAAGACAATTGAGGAATACTTAAGTGCAGTACTTAATCCATTGACTATTACATATGCTGACAATATTCTACTGAAAAAGGAAATTAATATTTAATGATCTCATTATATTTAATAAAACATGAGAGGGTATGGATTTCAAGAATATAATTCTGTCCATTAACAGGAAGGTTTCATGTAAATGAGTGTCTGTATAATTGTCCTTAAAGACTAAGCATATTTACAATATATTAAAGAGACCCATAAAAACCGTGTCTGAATTGTGTAGTATTTTAGGTAATTCAACAAAATGTTTTACTAAAATTATTTTTATGTATTTTTTATTTCAGCACTGATCCCACATAATTTTATACAATTTTGCTTTAGAAGCACTGTTTTGATGAATTCTAAAGTAGCTACAATAACTGGGGTATCACCAAATTTTATATTTTAATATTAATGTATAATTATTGATTTTGAAGTAGTTTAAAGATTTATTTCTTTCCTGCATTAAAAAATCAATTTATAATTTTAATTGATTTAGTCCTATAGTATTATCTGAAAAATATGGTTCCCTTTTGCCCTTAAGTGACAAAGAAGCTTGGTGGTTGCTTGGTTTCTTTATTAAAATTGTTTTTACAGTATAAATTAAGGTATATTTTATAATTTTTAAATATATATTTAATAAAAATGACTAGGAGGTAGTATCTCTTCATAGGAATCAAAGTGATTTGTAATTTACGCTTAGTCTAACATTCCTTAAATAGTTTTCCAACTAGTGTCTCTGTTCAAAGAGAAAAATCAAGTGCACAAATAATTCATTCATTAATTTACATAAGCTTGCGGATTCTTAATCTTGTTTTCTAAGATGACAAATCACAAATAGGAAAATCATCTGACATTGTTTTGATTAGGTATTTCATAAATGCTATTTGATAATTTTGATTGTTTTATTTAACAAATAAGGTAAAATAATATATAGACACGTATCATGGGTTACGACTCTCTTTATTAACTTTCCATTTTGGTGAATGCCAAAAGGACCGTACTAGAGCTACATTTTACTGACTTTCACTCTGTTGAATGACTCAAGATTAATTATCCCAAGATAATTTCTGCCACATTTGTTTATTTTATTTTAAAACTATTTTGTAGTTCTGCATTTATGTGTTAGTCCCAGGATCTACAGGGATCTTTCCAGTATTTCAGATTTCTATAGAGATCTTTTAGGAGTTTTTATACTTGAGAAATTATAAACCTAGGGGACTCTAAATTTTCTTGAAAAATTCATTGAATCAGAAGGCCATTCTGGGATGGGACCTACTCTGTAGGTCCATAGCCCTTCCTAGGTTGCACCATTTACACACTAGCCCTGTCCTGGAAATGAGCTGAAAGCAATAATTGTGAGATAGCAAAGTACATTTGTAGTATTTGTTAGCTTCCTGTATGGCCTTCTGTCTCTTTGAGGCTGTCATGGTCTCTCCCATATCATAAAACAACTTGAAAAGCAAAATCAGTAACAAATCCTAGGGAGGAAAAAACATAGTCTACACACCTATTAGAATGGCCAGAATCCAGAACACTGACAACACCAAATGCTGGCAAGGATATGGTGTGAGAGGAACTAATTCTCATTCATTGCTGGTGGGAATATGAAATGGTATAGCCACTTTGCAAGACTGTTTGGCAGTTTCTTAGAAAACTAAACTTACTCTTACCATACAATCCAGCAATCACACTCCTTGGCATTTACCTAAAGGACTCAGAAACTTATGTTCACACAGAAACCTGCACATGGATATTTATAGCAGCTTTATTCATAATTATCAAAATTTGGAAGCAATCACGATGTCTTTTAGTAAGTGAATGGATATACTCTGGTCCATTCAGAGAATACATATTATTCAGTATTAAAAAAGAAATGAGCCACCAAGCCATGAAAAGATGTGGAGGAAACTTAAATGCATATTATCAAGTGAAAGAAACCAATCTGAAAAAGCTACGCATTGTACGATTTCAATTATATGACATTCTGGAAAAGGTAAAACCATAAAGACATTAGAAAGGTCAGTGGCTGTCAGGGGTTAGGGAAAAGGGAAGGTTGAATATGCAGAGCATAGGAGATTCTTAGTGCAGCGAACTACTTTGTATGATATTATAATGGTGGATACTTGTCATTATACATTTATCTAAGCCCATAGAATGTACAACACTGGGAGTGAAACCTAATGTAACCTATAAACGATGGGTAATAATGATGTATCAATTTAGGTTCATCAATTGTAACAAATGTATCACTCTGGTTAAAGATGTTGATAATAGGAAAGACTATACATGTGTTGGGGCAGAGGGTAAATAGGAAACCTTTGTACCTTCTGCTCAGTATTGCTGTGAACTTAACACTGTTCTAAAAATAAAATTTATTAAAACTAGCCTTGATGTTTTATCCTTGTTTATAGAATTTACATTAAAAATAGAGCTTTTAGAAAATGCTACTTAATATATACACACATGGATATTTAGCTAAAATAACTCTCCTCTTTGGTACCTGGATTGAGCCAATAGTTGGGGACTTTCTGTACCTCATATTATATTATAATGGCTGTTGCTAATCTGTGATACTAACTCTGTTATCTGAGATCCACAGTTTCAATACAGTAGCCACTAATATCTTAGAAGTGGCAAAAAAAAAAAAGTGCCTCCAATTTGCTCTATCATTACAGTTAGGAAGAATATGAGAATTTGTGCCAGAGATGGAGGTAGAGAAGAGCAGCCTTTTCAGGTAGTGGACTTCATGCCCCTGAAATTAAAGTTGATTCCCATTCTTAGATTGGATTTTGAAACTTGTTGATCTTGGAAGTAGTGTTTGATAATCTCAGTGACACTAGAAATTTCAATTCTCTTACTATGTATTTGCAAGTGACAGAAACCTAAAACAAATTAGCTTAGGAGAAAAAATGTGTACTGGCACATGTAAGGAGGGGGTCCCTTGGTGAGCCCAGACTGATTCAATATCCTGTCACTATTTCTAGGGGTGGGTCTGTCAGGCCCATGTGGCGACCCAGGGAGTTGGTGAATTCCTAAAAGAAAGGAGGTTGTTAGCAAAAAAAGATAGCAATCTGCATAGCTACTACAGTCAACTATGATGATATACAGGATTTAGCATATTAACTAAAATATTTTGATGTCTGCTGCTATGGTCAAGTAACAGAAACCACCTTCATTACTAAAGCAACAGTGGCTTTATGATCATATGGAGTCGTTTTTTGGACAAGGAGAAAGGAGCACTGAGAGAAAGAGATAGTACAGTGTTGGGGAGCAAGTAGGGGAGAAGTTAAGATCAAGTTACTGCAGTTCCTAGTTGTGGCTATTACAGGGTCAACTTTAAAGAGTCCCTTTGGAATGACCCCCTGGTGGTCAGTGGTGCACCATTTGGGAAGCAAGAGCAGAAAGTCACAAAGCTGTGGGTTTGCCATGAAAATACCTTGACTTCAGCTTCCTAAAGTTAAAATCTGAAAGCCATTATCAGAAACATACTGGCTGATGGAAACTGTTGTTTTTGCTTTTAGAAATGTTCTAAAAGAAGTTAGGATGCTTTATTTAGCTCATTCCTTGGTTGATAACCTTAGAAACCAGAACAAAGAATGCACTAAGACCCTTGTTTCCTGCTATTATCTCTAAATTCATTTTAACATGACACTAAATATTAATGTTGTAACAGGACTCATAACACAAAATAACAAAATTAAGGTTAAAATTCTTTTTCTTCTGTTAAAATCATATTTCATTAGTGATACACCCACAAAATAGTACCTATTCTTTGAAATTGTTATGCTTGCTCAAAAGCTTGCAAATTAGTGTAAACTCAGGACCTGCCGACATCCTTTCAGCATTATGAGATTCCAGAAAATGTGAATAGGATGTTTCAGTTGTTAGGTAATTTTCCAGATGCCTTTTTTTGTGCTCAGATAATTCAAATGGCTTCCTTTCAACACTTCAAGCTTGTCATGTACACTATATTAGAGTGTGTAACATTTTTGAAGGAATTTGGCACAAAAATCACTTTTCCACTTCTAACTCTCTAAGTTGGAAGAGTGCCTACAAACATCATTATAAATACACCCTAATAAATATATTTTCACCAATTTTTAAAATTCCCTTACTTCAAGTGTCAATATTGTATGTGTTATGATAAGAGCAGTTTAATTAGTTATGCTTTTTGCTGATATTTGGAATAAGTATATTCAGGCTATATTTATAACAAACGTCAATATTTGCAAATGATAAAGACAACATGATTTGTATGTGATCATTCATTAAGATACACATTTAAAAGCTTAATTTCAGTCAAGATTTCTGTGCCCTCAGGTAAGTAGCAAGGTAAGTAAAATGGTCAAATTCTCCCCAACCCTACAATTTAGACCCAAAATTGAGTATTTTCATAGTTTTTAAATTTTTTTGGCTTAGTTGATATCATAAATTACATTAAATATTATATTCTATTTTCCTACCATAACAATAATATAATATTAAAATATGTAGAGGATAGCTTAATAAACCGGTCTTGAAAAAGTTTATTATTTTTGAATGTATGTAAAAATTTTTTAAACCAATTTAGAATGTAGAAGAGTTCATACATTCACAAACATTCATTCTCTCATAACTTTTTAATCTTTCTAAATGGATAGTATAAATAACTTCCAAAAACTAATTTTTACTAAAATGTTTGAAGCAGAATGTTATATGGGCTAGTCACATTCCAAAAGAGTACTATGTTGCAGAAGTCCTGCCACAATTTCAAGGTAACGCAATTCAAAATTGATTCTGATGGAGGATGGACGGCATATTTGTTAACCAGATACAGCGGAAATAGAGAACAAATACAGTTTATAATTAAATCCGTCTGCTACCATTGAGACTATGTGAATTTGTCAAATTTTATAATTTCTGGGATTAATACAATTTTAAAATTTGTGAATTAAGAGAGAATTTTGACTAATTGAGATTTATAATTCAAATGCGACTGCACTATAGTGGAAAGAAACTTGAATTTGGTGAGATCTGGATTTGAATCCTAACGATGTGTAAATTTAGGAAAGTTGCTTAGTCCTTCCAAACCTCAGCTGCTTCTGCTATAAAAGGAGGGAATAATACATACCTCAGGCAATTGCTGGGCATTGTATGTAGTGCCTGAGCATTTGGCCTATAAAAGAGATTAATGTTATTCTATTTCTTTCCATGATTGCTAACAGTATCTGATCACTCCTCTGGCTTCTTGTTTCCACCATTGGCTTTTAAACATGTTATTGAACTTTGTTTCTTCTATATTAGTAACTACAGAAGTAACTTCTGCACACATTATTTAGGGTTAGCCAGAGATGGCTGAAAGTTCAGAGATGTTGAGAACAAATGCCTGATCCCCAGTTTATTTTGTGATGAGATTTCTGTTTTTTGGTATTTGTCCTTGGACTGATTAAGAGATGGGGATGAATTTTCCATGCCTGTTGGCTATCAGGAGGGAAATTGAGGAAACTAATAAAAACTCTAGTGACAAGACAGACTGTAAGCTATGGTCTCAGTTAATTACTAGTAATGTGGACAGATACATGTATGGGCCTTTCAGTTGAAGCAAAATCTGACACTTCCACCTTCCCAATCCTGCTATCTGCTGGTATTATTTACTTTATGTGCCCAGGGTTACAGATAAAACATGGATTACACAAAGTTTATTTAAATTAAAAAAAGTACTAAAAATCTAAAAAATATTAAACATCTTTGTAGTCAAAATACAAATTAGATATAGACTTGTTTTCATTGGAATAAAATAGTAGCAAATAACAGGTTACTAATATTAAGTTAAATTGCCTCATTGATGCTTAAATTATGCCTATGAGGAAACAATGATATGGTTCATAAATACTAGTGTGCTTAATTCTCATAATCTGTGCGTCACCTTATATTTAATTTACTTGTATAGAGTATTTTATTATAGTATATACTATATTATCAACTATTCTGGACTTGTCTTAATTCTACTAGCTATGAAAATAGGAACTATATTTTGACAGCTTTATCCAATTATTTACACCCTTTACTCTTTTATATGCTTTTAAAAACTAGGTTACTAATGCAATGGCTTTAATAGTAAAAATTATTATGCATTTTCCCTTATTAATTAAAATCATGCTTTGTGTAATTTATCCATGTATTTATATGTTTTTTTTTAAATAAAAGGCACATTGACCCGTACTTTCTTTTGACTTTATTTATGAATGTATTTTAGAATATAGCCTATTTGTCTAATATCATAGTCTTCTACATTAATGAGATAATTTACAAAATCAACATCATTAAAAATACTCTAACAATGTCCTTTGCACCAGTTCATTCAATAGGTTTGAATAAACATACGGTGCTCAAGGTTTCCTTACAAATATGTTGAATTAATTGAGAAGGAAAGAATATAGAGGGGAACAATTAGCTTTAAGAAAATGTTTAGATGAAATTCTTATAGAAAGACACTGAAAAAAGTGGTAACTGCTTCTCAACCTTTGAGTCTTCTACAGATAATAAGAGAGTTGTCAGAAGCATTATTTGGTTCACAGCATGACTCTGTATCAGAACTATGTAGCAGAACTGTCTTGGAATCAAATTAAAGAAATGGCATTTAAAAATCCTCTGTATCTCAACAGTTTTTAGGAGATGCTCTATGCCAGTTATTTTCTCTGATTTGTTCAATAAAAGTTGAAATTATTTTACTGCCTCTTGGGATGGGTTTCCACATTTTGCATTGAGTTGAGACCTATGTACTTATGTTTGGAATCCTCTGCCTTGTTAAAGAGTGTCACTCTCATTGTCTTCCCAAGATTCATATTATGCATTTTTAGATGACAGAGGCTCTAAATCTCTCCGATTATATAAGTTTACAATTATCTTAACTTTTGGAATGATTTTTCCACTAGTTTATGTATTACTTGAATTACTAAAATTGTGATTCCTTTTAGAATTTATTTAAAAACCAGAGCAAGTATTTTACAACATAGAAAATACAAGCTTATTTTTCTCATTTTTTTTTGTGAATTTTGAGAAAAACTTTGGCTATTTCTTATGAAAAGAGGAAAATAAGTAAAATGATTTTAAATAAACGAATTTTTCTCTTCCATATGTTGTTTTGATTTCATATGTATTTTGTACATAATTGTTTGAAAATATCTGGAGATTAACATATTAAACTTGTATTTATCTTATCTTATGGTTTTAAATATTATCAAACTTACTGTTATATATGTATGTCAAAAAACAAGGCCACAAGTTTTCCCCAAGTGGATATATTGAAATTTAGAATAAAAACATGGTTCTCTTAGATAATAATGACATGGGTGATTTTGGTTCATTTTTCTTTGGCAATAATCCAAGCATCTAAGCAATGGCTAAAGATAGTGGTACCATCAATATGAGAAAGCTATTGCTGACTGTTGAGGAAAGACTATTCTGAAAATCATTTCTTTGATTGTCATCCTGATGAACCCGCATGTTATTTGTCTGTGGAGTTAATTTTTTCCCAAGTAAAATTGCAAGTAAGCATTTTACTTGATTTTGTTGGATTCTGTGTTTTTGCAAATTAGCTATATCTTCTTAATTTGTTCCTTATATGAAAAGACAGTATGTAGATATTACAACAAAAATGAAATCTAACCATGCCTTCCTTATCTGTTGTTTTCGATGAAGGTTCATTTTGAATCCACTTGAGGTATAGTAAGCTATTTTTTATGAGGCTTAGATAATCTAATAAAATTATTTGTGATAACTGGTCTCAGAGCATGAAATTTCAGAAGTTATCTTTTGATTAGAATGGCTTTATGAACTTACAGATAATTTCGCATTCATATTTTAAACCCCTAGTTTAATTTCATAAAAGGTTTTGCTGCCAGTTTAATACAGCAAATATTTTCTCCAGAGCAAAAAAATTCCCATCCAATTTTAAGATCCTGATGTTCTTGTTTTAATGCCTGAAGTACAGAACTAAAATAAAACATTTAACAAGAAGGGACAGATACTGAGGAACAAACCTCAGAAGCTTCACAACTATTGCTCAAAATGAAAAGAGTGAAATTTTATTTTTTAATGTTTATAATTGAGCAAGAGAGTGGATTTGACAATCATGAGCTCTGTAAACATTTACCGTAAATTTTGAGTATTGCAACTAGTGCTAACAATTGTTCAGCAACTCCTTGGGTTTCTCAGGCTTAGTAACAGCCTTATAAAAAAATTGGCTTGGAGGTTTACAGACAGAGAGCAGTGCATGTTTTCCTCTGTGATGAGGGGCAGGTAGCCAGAGGCTCAGATTTGCTGATCTCAATTTGGCACTAATATATAGCCACCTGGTTGACTGCTAGTTATAGCTTTCATTAAACAGAAGTGAATACAAAAAAAAAAAACAACAACAACAACAAAAAAACTTTATTACAATATTTTTTCTAGATATTCTCCTAGCTATTTGATCTAATACTGTGGGATTAGATATAGAAAGTTAGGTGCAGAAAGGCAAGATACTCTATCACATAGCTAGAAAACTTTCTGTAAACATGATCACATTATCACAGATTCGCAAAGAATACAGTGAGAATACTAAGCCATAAGGTATTCATTCGTGAAAGCTGATTTTAAACTAGAGCCTTTCCTCTTCCTAACTGTAAACACCGTTGGAGAGATTTATGAAGGCAATATTAGTTCAACGTAGGGAAATACAGTCAATTCTTATCATGTTCTATGAAGTCTCAGGAACACTGACTTGACAAATGCTGACCTTTTTCTCCTGAGCAAAATACAGGATTAGAATTTTATGAACCACTCTGATCACAACATTTTTGCCAACCTTGTTTTATGTGTGTTTCCACTTTCAGACACCATATTTAATATATTGTTGACTTATTAACATTGAATTCATGCCCAAACCTGCATAACTCTTACCTGAACAGGGTTTATCTAACCCAGGTATTTTCTCCCTGAGGTATATCACAGCCTTCTTGTCCTTAGGAGCACTAGAAAGTACTTATGGACTATGTTTGGGGGCTATTTTAAAGAGTGAAATCATCTGCATAAAGCACCAAAATGAAAACAAAATGTAACACTAAGGACACCTTGAAAAGGACATTTGTTTAAAGTATGAAAGCTTAAAACAAGAAGGCAGAGCGTTGCCTTGTTTGACCTCAGCTGGGAATGTGCATATCGGGCAACTCAAATTTTGTAGCGTTCGGCACATGTCTGCAAATGACCGTGAAAGCTCGAGAGGATTGATTTTAGGGTTAGAAATAAATTTTAGCCAGTAGGCAAATTTGCAAATATGGAATCTGGGAAGAATAAAGAATGACTTTATCCCATATTTGAACAAGAATGATTCTGAAATATGTTTGTATATGTGACGATTGTATGGAGCTTCCTCTTAACTCTGAAATGTAATTGTAACATTTTAAAGTTAGAAGAGATCTTAGGAGCCAAATAGTCACAACTCCTATAGCATGCACAAATTTCCTATAAAATATTTCTGAAATATTGACATCAAACTTAAGCATTGACATTTACCACGATCGAGATCTTACAAATTTCAAAGACACTGATGAGTACTTGGGCTGTTTTAATATAACTTCTCCCAGTTACTTCCATTTCTCATATTTTAAAACTACAGAGCACAAGTCCTTTCCTTTGTTCACATAAAAGAAAATCTTTTGCAAATTCCAAGGTGGCTAATGTGCTGATACTTCTCTAAGTGAAATATCTTCTTAAGATGACTTTTTAATACTTGTTTTGTATACTTTCATACAAATTGTTGAATAAAAAGATAAAAGCTGAATAGGACAATCTCAAAGTACAAAGTAAAGCCTTCTGCCATGATTGAATATAACTTTTGTTTCAACATTCTGCATATCAATTTGTTGATCCAAATTCAATTTTTAAAAAATCTTCAGTTGCTCAGTCTAAATACATTCTTTTTGTGTGTTTATGTGTGTGCATGTGTGTATATGTACACATGTACATATATACATGTGTGTGTGCATATATATATATAACTTTGTACTCATGGTTATGTACTCTGCTGTTTTGTCAATGGAAAATCAAAATAAATGGCTTCACTGATGAAATTTGGTTTTACAAAGGATTAATTTTAAAATGATTTTGCTATATTTCACAGACAATGTACTTCTTTTTATCTTCTGTCCACAAAATAAGAGACACTGTGGATATTCTTGTTGTCACAATCATATCAACCTAGATCACTGATCACTGTTTATTCAGTCCTCGGAGTTTTAGAATTTAATTAACAAATTGAGGTAAATCAAAAAATTACTCTTTAGAATGATGTATTTGTAATTTCTATGTCTTGTAACTGGCCATTTGGCATTCTCTCCCTCCCTCCCGCCCTCCACACACACACACACACACACACACACACACACACACACACGTATATTTGTAAAATCTTCCTTCTCCATTTAAGTATCTGATTTCTTTAGAGTTATGACTTTTTGGAATTTTTAAGTTCATATCAAAACTTCTGTGTTTTCTGTGACCCTATTATTCAATTTTTTCTTAATAATATTTTATCTTAACCTAAATTTATTTCTGTATTATCTATTTTATTTTATCTTATCTACCCATTCTCTCTCTCCCTCTCTCTCACTCTCTCTGGGAGGTTAACTGTAACACCTTACAATATCTTAAATGCATGAACATATTTTTGAAAAGTTTATTTTATTTCTTAAGATAATAAAAAATAGGTTCAAAGATTAGGAAGGCAAGTTATTTTTTTTGTTAACCTAGAGATGGTCATTTGTTAATCTGAATGTCTCTTCCTATCTTTACAGACAATACCAACTATTTATCTTACAGAAGTGTTTTAAAGATAAAAGAGATAAAGTTCATTATACCATAAGATCAAAGACATGAACTACCTTCTAAGAGAAAGTGCTGTTGTTACAGCTTTATACAGGAAAGGAACATTAAATAACTTAAAACATTAATATTCCTGAGAACTTTGAACTATTTTTCTCTTTAAACAAAAATTATTTTATATGAAATTAAAAAGAAACTTACATACTTTCAATCCCACTCCCTCTTCGACACACACACAGAGATTTGAAACAGTCAAATGCCTTCAAATATTTGTTTAACAGCTGCAGAAAAATGAATTGAATCAAAACTGTTAAACATATTGCTGTTACTTTAATCTAGCGAAGGAAAACTGGGGGTGACTTTTGTGATTAATAGTTATTTGTCAGGTGAACCAATACTTTTTAAATTTCACTCCACATTATGATGATATTTTGTGTTGTTAGGACCATACATCCTTTTTTCTTAGTATGAATTGCTGATCTGATATTTGTATTAACAGCAACTTCATTTCTAACTATTTGTGATGACCTTTTGTCCTAATTATTGTATATATCAATAATATTTTTTTGGCCGTGTTCTTTGCCCTTTTTCCTCTGTTTCTGCTCTATGTACATGCTATTTTTTTTTTTCCCAGAGATACTTCTTTGCTGAAAGAGTCTTACTGTTATGGCTCTTGGTGTTTCTCAAGGTTGCATCTCTTGCTGTGCACTATGATAAGCATTTCCACCTGTGAGTGACAGCTAATAGAAATTTCCTACACCCTTAAACTTAGTATGTCAGTATTACAAAGATCAGAATTAGAGTCAGTTTTATTTTACTACCCATCACAATCAGAAGCAACTATAGAGGCATGAAGATTCCTTCCAAAGAAGCATTGATTGACCAATTTTCAGACAGCATTCTAAAAACTCCTGTGTTTCTACAACTACAAGTTATTTATAGAACAACTTGTTAGAGTATATACTTCTCATTTTTTGTCTTTGCTTATTATTTCTTTTCAACTCCGGCTCTCTAACAACTAACCGGTGAACAAGTGAAAGTTGAAAGTGTCTATGTACCGAGTCACTGAGCAGAATTTGTAAGAAATGCCTTTTACCTGGCTTTTCTTTGAGGACATTTATCATGACAAGAATGCACCTGTTACCTACAACTCTCAGTAGTTAGAAGTACAGGAACAAATACTAAAAACACTGCTTGAATTTTTCATTAAAATAATTCCTTTGCAGTCTCAATTTTCCTTTATTTGCAGATTATTAAATATGTAATTACATGATTTCTAAGAGTTAATGTAAAACCTACTTCAGATTGTTACTTGTTAAGAGGTAAATATTAATAATGTGTTTTGCCACCATGATCTAGATTACTTGGATTTCTCAAAGATGAGATGCTTTTCTCAAAGATGTTATATCTTTTGGGGCTATAAATTCTATGAGAAAGCTAGAAAGCTGAAGGCATTAAAAATATTAGATGGCTAAGATAGAAAATTTACCATATTTGGTAAAAGATAAGGATCAGATAGTAAAAATGGAATCTATTTTTGGAAGCAGTCTTTTGTTGCAATCTGTTAGGCAGCAAGAGTTAGCACGTTTTATTATTACCAATCTGTGACAAATGTGACTACTTAAACCAAAAAAAAGTTTTTTTGTGAATTTTCTGCTATGATGTACACATTTCTCACATAATATTGTGCAATTCTTTAGTATATTATACAAATAACTATTACCTAACTGTTGAAAACTTTGTAAAAAAAATGGTGTATCAAATCCTATTTTTAAGCCTTAACCCTGGAAAAGGGATGGGGATTTATGTATTTACAATTTTATTACTTACCTTATGGCCTTGAAATAGATGGTTTAATTTACTTGTGTATGTAAGTTTTCTCATCTGTAAAATGTAGATAATAAGTTAATTTGAATGTGTAAACTGTAATTATAGCTTCAAAATTATAAAAATAGAGGTCTCCAGTAACCATATTAATAATATTTGTAGGCAGGGTAAAATATAGTTTTGGTTCACAAACTTTGTAAGAAGCTGTTGAGTTGCCAGTTGCCCTTTCTCCACAAAATTTTGTTGTGGTAACACACTATCTTACATAATTAAATTATTGATTATTGATTATTAGAAAAAGTTAGATTTTTTTTCAATTGGCATTGTTTTTTATTTAAGTTCTTTTAAAATTTTCCTTAACTATTTAGAGTTCTGGTAGTAGAAGAGGGAAGGCAAAGAGAATTTTTTTGTTAGCACATATATAACAAAAATAACTTTTTCTCATTCCACACTTCCTTTCTAGTATTTTTTTATTTAATATTTTATTTTTTTATTTCAGCATATTATGGGGGTACAAATGGTTAGGTTACATATATTGCCTTTGCCCCACCTGAGTCAGAGCTTCAAGTGTGTCCATCCCCCAGGCAGTGTGCACCGCACCCATTAGGTGTGAATATACCCGGCATTATTTTCCACTAGTCTCTTGCGTTCTCACCAAAGCAAACTCAGCATTCTTTGTTTATTCCATATTCAAAGAGTACTTTTTTTGTTTGTTTTAAGCACTTAGAAACTGGAAATGCAAAATACAATAAGACACTTGTTTTCAAGAAGCTTACTTTTTAAGAAAGTCATTGAGAAAAGTAAATAAGCAATTCCAATGTAAAGTCTCACTGCCATGATAAGGATAAACACAAGGTGCTTCTGAGGCAGATATGTGGGATGCTTAAGCTACATTCGGGGTCAGGGGAAAAGAAGGACATTTTCCTGGTTATGTCACTATCTGAGCTGGCACTTTGGATGAGTGGTCTTCTTGCCAGGCAAAGGTTGAGGAAGTGGGCAACCTACTTGAAGGCCTTAAAGCAAGAGAGGAATTTCAGTTAACCAGTTGGATTCAGGATTTGATTCATCTAATGAAGATTATTTTAAGTCATGTTAAGTAGTTTGATTTTGCCTTAAAAGATATGGGATGGTATTCATGGATATGAAGTAGTTCTAAAACATCCATGATTAATTTTGTCTTTTCAAAAGATTTCTCTGGCAGCAATGTAGACTGACTACAGGGTGAAAAAGAGAATTTGATGACTTGGTACATCCAAATGGCAATTACCAATGGGCACTTAAATATTCTGGTCTAAAGCTCAAAATTCTGTTAGTCTAACATTATGGGAAACAATAATCCATGTAAGTGATAAATATCTAGGTCCTAGAATAAATATCTGGACTACTTACATTTCCAATGCCCTTGGTAATCAGAGATAACAGAACATCTGATTTGTACCACTCTCAGATTCTGGAGCAGCAGTTGCCAAACTTTTTCTTAAGAGGCCACTTGGTAAATATTTTAGGCATCCTAGCCTTACAATCTTTGTTTAAAATACTGAGCACGGCTATTTTAGCAGGAAAGCAGCCAGCCACACACAAAAAAAATATGTAAAATTTAATTATTAAAAAAAGGTAGAACTAAGAAACTAAGAATTATTTTCTTTTTTTCTCATCATATTATGACAATAAATCTGTTTTACCACATCAATTGATTATGCTTTAATATGAAAATTATCCTCAAACTCTTACAAAACTGAAAATATTTTTTCAACTGTCATAATTTCCTGTACTTAAATCTCTAATTATAAAACACCTTCTGTAGGTGACCTGGGATAGTCTATTGGAGAGGGATACAGGATGTCATGGCATAGTTTATGGTATGTAATGATATGATATTTTAACAAAGAGAAACAGCATACACTACACCAGACAACCTCTGTTTAAATTCCAATGTTGCCATTTCTTAGTTGTTATGTACTTGGCCAAATTACTTAGTCTCTCTGTGCCTTAGTTTCCTCATCAGTAATAAAAGTAAGAATAATAACAATCTTGGTAAATGTGATAATAAAATTAGTTAATACATGTGGAGACCTTGGAATAGTGCCTGACCCAAAGTATGTCCTAGAAAGTGTCAGCTATGAATAATTTAAGAAGTAGCTTCACTAATATCTTTGGTATTTTTTTGGAAATTAAGTATAAATTCTCCAGGATGGCATTGATGTCTCTCCACAATGTTTTCCTAGTCTAATCTTTTTAAATGTTTGTTATAAATATGTCTATAAATAAACTATTATCTAGTGGCTTTTTACTAGTACATATTTGAATTACCACATTTTTCAATTGGAGTTCAGAATTTGAAACCTTTACAGGAATTTGCTTCCAAGGTTTAAAATCTTTCTAAATTGTCACCTTGTTATCCTCATTAATTTTTTTTAATTTCAGAATATTACAGGGGTACAAATATTTTGGTTACAGGGATTGCTTTTGTACTGCTTGAGTCAAAGTTATAAGTGTGCCCATTACCCAGATAGTGTCCATTGTACCTGATAGGTGTGATTTCAACCTTCCTCTCCCAGACACCTGCATGATTTCCATTGAGCTTTAAATATTTTTTCAATGTGTGAATGAACAGAATTACAATTATTTTACAATGTTTTTATTTGTCCTATTTTGATTTATGTATTTTATCTATTTTCTACTAGCCATTCTTATTTCCTGTTTCCTTTTAGTCTCTAGGTTAAATGCCTGTAATTGAAAATAAAATTCAAATATAATTAAGGGAATAACTACATTAAAAATATGTAAAATGAGAAATGTAGCTGTGTTCATATAGAACTTTATTTACAAAAAGAGGCAGCTGGGCCTCTGGCTGTACACTGCCTCCTGGAGCATGGCCAACGGAGTTAAAACAATATGGAACAGTACGAAGTACTACTCAACCATAAAAAGGAATGAAATAATGTCATTTGCAGCAACTTGAATACAGCTGGAGAACATTATCCTAAGTGAAGTATCTCAGGAATGGAAAAACAAACACCACATGTTCTCACTAATAAATGGGAGCTAAAGGATGGGCACACATGGTCATAAAGTTGTATAAAGGACATTGGAAACTAAGAAGGGGGAGGGTGAAGGTGGAGGGATAAAAACTTACCTATTGGGTACAATGTACGCTATTCTGGTGACAGGCACGCTTGACTTCAGTGTTATACAATTCATCTGTGTAACAAAAACCTTTGTGCCCCTTAATATTTTGAAATAAAAATTATAAAAAAAGGAAAAGAAAACAAATGGTACATTAGTTTGACTACATTCAGTGGACAGAGTGGACCTTTGACATCAGCACATACTGATCGGGAAAAAAAAAATTTCCCCCTAGTTCTCTTTGTTGTATCATTTGTTTATGCCACAGGTCACAGACAAAAGATCAGACTGCAGGGTAAATAAGGATAAACCCACTAGACAATTAAAATAACAGCATTTTATGTTATGATGAGCCAGTATCATCGTCTGTGGATATGAAGTCCAGAGATAGAATAACATGAGTTGTTTTACCAAGAAACAGATCGAATAAAAATATGCAGGTTTTTTTCTTCTTCTATACATATCTGATTTTCACTGGCCTGATTTGGAATAGGTGTTAGACATGGATGTTCTTATTATTTTTCAGTCTTTCTTAATGGAATTGTATGCTTTATTTTTCAATTATCAACTCTGAGTGGTTTAGCAATGAATTTTTAATTTCTCAACTTAAAATGGGATTCAATTATGATTTTACCATTAAAAGTCTTTTCTTGTGGGATTTTAACTGAGTAGGAGTCTAATACTAATTCTAATTGCAGCTTTATTAATAAATAAGAAAGAGAATGCTCTCCTACTAGTATGTATGGATGTATGGCCAGCAGAAATAATTGCAGACAGTCACAGGGAAAGAAATGCTTTTAAGATTTTACCAAAACACAGACACAAACAATGTGGCATAGCTGGATAGCTGTGAAATCGAAGCAACTAGCAGATCAACATTGCATACAGCTTTAAGGGATACTCACTGCTTAAAAAGAAAACTTAGAACTGACTCTGAGCCCAAAAGAGTTATGCACAGGCTGTAAAGAAGGAGGCTGAAGATTATAATCAAAGGGCATATTTTGTGTGTACCCAGTGGGGAAAATGCTTTGGAAACTACATTGAATATTTGAACCACACAACCTTAGATCACATTCACTGTCAGAGAGATTGTCTGCAAACCTGGAGGAAAACATCAAAATATTTCTTTTTCTCTAGTGGCATGTGAAAAAAGAAATACATAAAAGGTTGGAAATGTTTTTCTTTGAATCACAATTAAATATATGACCTATTCTATTTTGGAGAAAAATTAAAATACTATAAATGTGATTTTCTGAAATGTAATTCCTATACCTAGGTCTCTGGCTCTATCTTCATCATAAATGGCAGGAACATGGTCAAAAATAGAAAAGCATGCCTGCTTTGATTATCCTTAGTTTGATTGAGTAGCAATAATATTTACTGAATGTCAGCTAATATATACATATTGAGACATATAATCTCATTTTCACCACTACATTTCAAAGTCAGTACTGATAAATTATTACTTTTAAAGAACCTGTGATAACAATAGCAAATTTAAAAGATAAAACATAAAAAGGATATCACCCATGCCGCTGTTTTAATTTGTCTACTTTGTTTCAATTCTTATATCCTCTACTGTTTCTTTCTTTCTTTCTTCTTTTTTTTCTTTTTTGAGACAGAGTCTCACTGTGTTGCTTGGGCTAGAGTGCCCTGGCATCAGCCTAGCTCACAGCAACCTCAAACTCCTGGGCTCAAGCGATCCTTCTGCCTCAGCCTCCCGAGTAGCTGGGACTACAGGCATGCGCCACCATGCCCGGCTAATTTTTTTTCTATATATTTTTTTTAGTTGGTCAATTAATTTCTTTCTATTTATAGTAAGGACGAGGTCTTGCTCTTGCTCAGGCTGGTTTCGAACTCCTGACGTTGAGCGATCTGCCCACCTCAGCCTCCCAGAGTGCTAGGATTACAGGCGTGAGCCAGCGCGCCCTGCCAGCAAAAAAGTTTTGTGAGGTCCAAAAGAAACAATCTCCCAGACTTTGTCACAGACGATGGATAACCACATATCATCTAATAATAGCGCATCCTTCATATATCCAGTACCAGGGATTCTCTGCATTATCCCTCACCTTGCCAAGATTGAGACGTTTTCAGAACCCACCTGAATTTCCAGTTGAAAATGTTGCATCCATCACCCTTTATCTCCTTTTCCAAACTCTGCCACAATAATAGGAGTGAAATTTTAAAAAGGATCAATTCACATGGCAAAAGAAAAGGGTTCTGAGAGTCTACCATTGATTAAAGATATTGGCAGCTTTATTGGGAATCAGAAGGCAACTGAGGAATGGTGACTAATTTAGAAAGCAGAGTAAGTGAACCCAGAACCTTATGTGGGTGAGTAATCAAATCACGCAGAAGAACCCTGAGAATCTCAGTGCTTAGGGATCCCCAATACTCCTGGGTGTGGGTGTCAAGCCCTGAGCTGAAAAGAGAAAAAGTGGCTGAAATTCTGTTGATGGAGCGCTTGTAACAGAGGAAATCCTCCTCTCTTCTGCACACACCTAGATGATCCTGCAGGTGATGGGGGTGGGGGGTTTCTCTCTGGAGTTAGCTCAAGGCAGTTCCTAGATTTACCCTCAGTTCCATCTACCTTCCTTTACAAAATGTCTTATCTTTGTGAAGCAGGATTTTCAGTGGTTGATGTGATTTAAAAAAAGAAAGTGCTGCATGGAAATCCATGTGGAATAGGAAATGAAGGCGTTGGTGTCTAATCTGATTTTAAAATTTGAGAAGTTGTGCAATGTCCAGCAAGCACACACTTCCCTTTAGTATGTAATTATAGTTATTTAAAAATGATTTTTTTTCTAGAATGTATGTATAGTATTTACTCAAATGGCTACTAAATTGTTAAGGATATGAATATATATTACATTCTTTGGTCCCAACTACTTATAAAAAGGGATTGTTTGGTATTTCTTTTGCCTAGGGCATAGTGAAAATAATCACATAAACACCAATGGAGCTGTGAACTGAGAAAGTTTGAGACTCTCTGGTCTAAGCCAATTAAGGCGATACCATTATTTTGTGTAATATCCTCACACTGCCACAGCCTGCCTTGGAGTTAGGAGAAGCCGTAGGATTCAGCGTTGGTCAATGAGATGCAAGAGAAATTGTATCAGGAAGCTTCTTAGAAAGTTATTTTTCTTCCTAATAAGAATAGTCCAGGGGAGATGAAAGGATTTTGCCACCCTGGCCAGCCCCTGTTTTGTGCTTTTGAAGGTGGTCTTGTTGCCTGGAGCTGAGTCAGCCATTAGGCGATATGATTTGACAATTGTAAGAATAAAAGGCAAAATACTGAAGACAGCAGCAGAGAACAGCAACCATCTACTTCCCAAATTCTTATTAGATAAAAATAGAGCCTCTGCTTGTTTATCACTGTTGTTGGCTTTACTATTACTTGTCTTTGGAATTCCTAATTAAGATAAAGAAAATATAAACACTGACGATCCTTAATTTAATCAAAACTATGAAATAGTAACTTTATATGGGTCGTTTGAAAGACATTGGGAAAAGGTGTGGATGCACAAAGTAAACATCTATCAGAATCAGAAGCAAATAAATAATGTAAATTAAAAAAAACACAAAGGTAAATGCCAGGGCAAAGGTTGAGAGAAGCAGTCATGAAATTCAGAACAGGAGAAGTAAGGTAATAAAAAGAACAGCTAATATTTATTTTGCACTTAACCATGTTCTTGGCATTGTGCACATTATTGTACACATATCTGTTTATTTGATTTTCCCAACAACCGTAAGAGGTAGGGTTATCTCTATTCTACAGATGAAGAAAGTGGTTATCTCCATTTTAGAGATGAAGAAAGTGGAACAGAAATATATCAAATTGGCTTGACTGTGCTCACACAATTAGTAAACAGAGGCGATGGGTGAACTGGGAGACTGCTGTTGTTCATTGTCAACTTTTTAATGAAATTTCATTTTTTACATAAGTAGGCTTTATTAATATAAAATTATTTAAAAGATTCCAGCTACTAAAGATTTATTAATTTCTACTTTTTTTTTTGAAGAAATTAAGTATCCTTGAATTAACATCCCTGAATTGTTATGTTGTAGTATTATTTTCTTGAAACTTAACAGTGAGAACACTGGATGTGAAGAGACTAATAATGCTTTAAATTGTTGCTTGTGACGTCAGGCAACACTTTTGGAAGTGGACTTTGTGTGGGCCAGAACTCCTCATAGTAAACACTATGCAACAATGTCAATGTCAGGCGTCTTGAAAGAGAATCATAGATGGGGGTTTTGGCAAATTCTGCATTTACACATGACTTGGGTAATTGTTTCTGTTTAATTGAGCACCACCTATCCAAATAGACTGAATTAATTTTAAATTAAAGTCAGATCAGATAAAACTAGGAACAACGTAAAATAAATTAACTTCATTTTAACTTTTGCCCTAGAGAAACTAATGTTATTTCCTTAAAGATCATATTTCATCATTTTCTTCAAAAGTAATCAAGAACATACATACTCATAAAGATAAACTTTTGATCATCTCATAGAACCTTGGATTGGAATGAGGTTTTAAGGATTGTTTAGTCTAATGGAGATTAGGTCTACAAACATCTCTATAAACTCCCAGAAAATAAATGAGTACCTGTTAAATATATCCAATAACAAGAAAATCCAACCTCTGAGGTGATCCGAAGGCTATCCAATTATATGTCAGAGACTCGTACTTATATTGGAATTACCTTTGAGGATTAATAATCTTGATTAATAAAGCTTGAAATGACAAATATTTATTGAACTAATATGGAAAGATAATTGCATGAAAAGCAACGTGGGCTTTTGTCAGGCTCTTTTCTTTCACATTAGAGTTTATCGACATCAAAGTGGCTACTAGGTACAGTTAATCACACAAAAACTTCTCCCTTGGGGAGATGGGAGAGGGGCACTAAGCACTCTATTTTTGTTGTTTTTTTGCAGGGAATAAAATAAGTAATTTAATTCTGGCTTTATGGAAATCTAAATCTTGATGTGTTTCATCTAAGGTGACAAACTGTATCTTTTTCCACTTGAAAGTTCTGATCATTAGACCATCCTCTGTAACTAACAGTACCTTCTAAGTCAGCCACACTTTTTACTCATAGTTCCTGGGTGAAGCACTGCGTAACTCATGGTAGCTTTTTAAAATATAAAGTATCTTTTAAAATGATGAAGCCATTAAGTCATTTTCATTTTAAATTTAAAAAAGTTCTTTTAATTTCAATTATATTTGGGGGGGACAAGTGCAGTTTAGTTACATGGATATATTTTAGACTTTCATTCTTGAATATATTCTATGCTTTGCCTGAATATATGCAATGTGATTATTTACTTTACATTTTACTAATCCAAGAGAAGGCAAAGGAAGGGAGAGAAGGGAATTTTAAAAGTTGTATATGGTACAAGAACCAAATATTAGACTTTTCAAAATAGATGCTTATACATGGGAAAGAGTTGTCCATTTTATATGGACATGGATTTTTAAAAATTATTAACTCTGATGGTTGGGATGAAAATTTATTTAGGAGTAGAAGGAAACACAACATTTGGATATAATAATGGTTTTACATATTCACATTTATTTTTCAAATAGTACAGTTATTTTCATCAAATGTATTCTGACAGCATTTCACTACTGTAAACGATATTTTTTATTTTTTGTGTGGGGTTTTATTGACCAAGAATTGTGTTTATTTTTCTCCCAGAAATAGCTTTTATTGAGGGACAGGGATTGAAAATGGATGATGATAGGAAACAGTCAGTACGTGAAAAATAAATTTAGGAAATTGGATTTTTCACTGGTTCACCTTTATGTTACCTCATTTGACCATTTATAAATTTATAAAAGATGAAGTAAGCAAAAATCTTTAGATAATCTCTGATGTGAAGATTTATCTTTCATGCATATGTATCGACAATTTCAAAAGAAGAAGTCATTCCAAGTTTATTGAAGCAAAGCTATCCTAATGAGAGGTCATTTATATACTTTATTATAGGTGCTCTTCCACAATTTAGAGAGTATTAAGCATATACATTAAGAAGCTTCCTAAATGTTTAACTTACAGACAACACAGTGGATCATAATCAGTATTTAAGGACATTGGATTTTAATAGTGTGAACAACATTTAAAATCTCAAACTCTCTTTCTTTGATATTAGGGTGTAAAATATATCTATTACAAACTGATATTAAATGTTTGAATATATTACATTTGTACATATGAAATAGTGAAAAGTGAATGTACTCATCCAAGGTGACATTATCATAAATTGCTATTTTAACCCCTGGAGTCAAGGTGAATGACTGGTTAATGCTCCAAGTCAGTGTCTAAAACCATCCATACATATCCCTCAAGTTTAATTCAGGACTCAAAGTGTCTTAAATTTATCACAGATGAGAGGATGAAAGGAAGGGGTGAAGGTGGAGGAAAGGAGAGAGAAAATAAGAAAAGAAAGAAAAAAGGAAAAACAGAAGGGAAAGAGGAAGGGGTAGGGAGGGAAGGAAGAAAGGAGGAAAAGAAAGAAATCTTATGAGCCTAATATATGTCAGGAAATTTAGTTTTTACTATATATATATAATGGAGGCATAGTCAAAAATATAAAATAATACATTACTCTTTTATTCTCTAAAAAGAAATAAACCTAAACAATCTTATTATGTTTTATTTTTGTATGAAACATATTAACAATGATGAAGTCATTACATTGTGACTGTGATTGTTGAATATGTCCTCTATTTCCCTGAGCTTTAAAGTAAATGCCATGCAATTGTCTACTTTGCATTTTGCTAACCCAATGGAGTACAATCATTGTGCAACCAAACACACAAAAATATAATAAAAAATCAAAGTATTGGTAAACCAAAATAACATTAGAGTTCACTCTGTATTACCTTCTTCCTCTCTGTATCCTCTCTTTAATTTACTGTCTTCATAACAAAGTAAGCAAATGGGAAGTAATATTTAGTATACGCCTGTAAAATGTGTGTGTTGTCAGAAATTTTCCCTCATTTCCATCTCTATAACAACCATGTGCAATAGGCGTTTTATATATGGAGAAATAATGGCTTGCATAAGGAGCTCAACAATGAGGTTGGATATAGGATCAATATACAAAAGTAGTTTTTCTGGGCCGGGCGCGGTGGCTCACGCCTGTAATCCTAGCACTCTGGGAGGCCGAGGCGGGCGGATCGCTCAAGGTCAGGAGTTCAAGACCAGCCTGAGTAAGAGCGAGACCCCGTCTCTACTATAAAATAGAAAGAAATTAAT
>CAUYRT010063395.1:0-55487 GCA_963574885.1 Lepilemur ruficaudatus | reverse complement strand
GTACTCTCTGGACTACTTTGACAGAGTAGGTTTTTGAATGTAACAAGATAAGTCAACTTGAGTGGTAATATATTTTGGGAAATCAGCTCACTACAAATTGTGACTGTAAACATTGTACTGTAAATGCTTTGTAGTTTTCCCTCAAGGGAAAAAAAAAAAAAAACAAAACCCTTCATGACTGAGGTACTTACATCTGCAGCTGTGCCAAGATGCCCTCGGCTTAAGAGAGCTGCTCACTCAAAGGTATGCCCTTGTCCCAGGCAGCACATAAGCAATCTCTAGTCCGTGTGGGGTATAAATGCCCAGCCCCATCTCACGAGACAGCTCCGCACACCCACTGAGCCCCAGAAGTCATCACGGGGTTGGCCGGGACGTCTGCGGAGACTGTGCCGCAGCGACTTCCCCTGCCCTTGCCGCCTCCACCACTCCTCCAGAGTGACCATCCGGAAACCGTTTCTCAGTAAACTTATCCACAGTTTCCATCTCAGTGTCTGCTTGTCAGGAAGCCCAACCTGAAAGAGATGAAAGGAAAGGAAGTGGGGAAGAGCTCTAAGATAGGTGACTAATAGTTCTGCTAAATCCAATGCAATTCTCACAACAATCCTATGTGCTTATTGCCGCTTCTTTCAGAAATAAGAACACAGAGTAGCATAAGCATTGAAAACCTTGCCCAAGGTCACACAGCAAAAATATTTGTCATGCTTTTTCTCAATCATGTCTTTTCCATTGTCACGTAATCTTAGATTTTTAATTTAAAAGTAAAAATATATAGAAATTAACTTTTTATGGTAAAGGTATTTGAATTTTTTGAATATTTTTATGGGTTGGAATTACTAGCAAAATTAAAGTGGAATAAGACGATCATCATTTTAGCTGGTGTTTATATTGATCCATTATCATTGTTTTTGTGTTTAATCAAACTTAGCTCTCTGGTCATTTACATTATTGCAATTGTCTATTAAGCCAGTATAAATCTCCAAAACCCCATGGTGATTGAGTATAGTTCTTTAATTTGCTGTTAAATCTTGCCTCAGAATTTAACTGCTATTTCTCACTGTAATTTGGAAAGCATGGTGTCAAATGCTGAAATTTAATCAATATCCTGACCACTCCAGCATATATATTTTTTATTTCTTCTGAAAATTCCACTGGAGAGTGTAAAAGGCTACCCTATGTATTTAAAATATCATTGGTTTAACATTGCAAATTAACACTGGGGAAATCCAAAAGGAGAAATGAAATGTATATTCCTGAGATTCAAGGTCCATTTTTTTCCTGTTAATGGTGTTTTTATTTTTAGATTATTTGGTTTTATTCCAGAGATAATTAATTGCTACTTTTCTGCATCATTAATTTGGCACTTCAATATTGAGCCGGGTATATATATTGTACTGAAGGAACTCACAATAAACTTTATTAAAATAGACCATTACACAATCTTAAAAGGTCATAAACAAGCCCATCTAGAAATTACAAGACTGGGTTTTTGCTGTGCTCTCCAGCACAAGTTAACGAAACTTCTCTGTGTTTTGAATTCTTGAGCTGCATAGAGACTTGAACATGCTATCTAAATGGTAAAAATTATTATTTATTCAATAACTACTTAATAGGGAACTACTATGTGTTGAACACTGGGATTTTGGGATGGAGAAGCTAACATTGTAAAATGGAAAATTATATGAAGGCAAATAAAAATGTATTAATGAAGACATGAGTTAATGGAAGAATAAGTATTTTAAAATTTGACATGAGTGTTTTGTTATATTAAACTAGAAAATTTAATTAACCAGGACACAAGATCTGTATTATCCTTATTTCATAAAAGAAATGCTTCCCATGTTAATTTTGTAAACATGTGCTCAACTCAGATACCTCTTACTTCCCCAACCACTTAAGAAACTATAAGTATGTCAGTCTATTTATGTACAATTGATTTTTCAGTAGGCACATCAAGACAATTTAATGGCAAAAGAATATTCATTTCAGCAAATGGTGCTGGGACAACTGGCTATACAGTTGTTAATTATAAAATTTTGCTAAAATTTCAAAATACAGTTCTCCTTCCTTAAATCCCCCCAACTGCCCTCTCCCTGTCATCCCAATTAATTTATTTATGCTTGGAATGGAACTAATTGTAGTTCCTGAACAGAGCACACATATTACACTTCTGATTTTTGTGTTGTGCAAGTGCTATTCTAATGGCGATGTTTCTAATGCAAAAAACAGGCAACAAGTGTTATCAATAGTTTTAAAATATATTCAAATCACAGAGATCATCTTTACCAAATTAAGGGAAAATAATATGTTTGTGATTTCTCTTTCTTATAAAAATGAATTAGAGTCAACCATTTCTGTGTAAATGTCATTAGTGATATGAACAACTTTTTGACTCAAAGATTTCTAATCAGAATCTTTTCGGAAGTGCCAGGAAGCAAAGCAGGTTCCTTTTCTTTTGTTTTATTTTCCTCTAGGATTGTTGAGCTATCACAGAAAAGTATTTTTTTTTTTCTTCAGGATCCCTATAGTCCATGAGCCATGTATGCATGCATGTAAACATAACAGAAACCATAATTTATTTTAAAATACAACAATTTCAACTCACCTTCAAAACTCTCAATGAAATGTGTCATTAATAGAAAAATACCAAGGGCTGGGGAATGTGTGAGCCACGCCAGTTGTGAACTACACAGCCATAAATGCTTATGAATCTGCATCCCTTGGAAAAAACACCCACTCCTGGGTGTGGAGCACCCTATCTTTATTATCTTTAATATCCTGTGCCTCGTGCACTGAAAACCTTTTTATGAAATCACTCAGACTCACAGCACTTAATGAAAAATGAGAACTTTACAGATAATGAATCCAGCCAGTCCATTTTAATTCCATGCCTAGTTTTCCTTGGACGTCAAGAGCAAACACTTCTGTTGGGGAAAATTCTGTAGTGAGTCTTCTTACTCTTAAATCAGTCTCAGATCACACTGCCCGGGGACAAGCTGCCACCTGGCTGAGCCTGGGGAGCACAGCCTTGCGCCTGGGTGGGCATAAGGTCAGATTCCTTCCCAAATCACACTAATTCAATATTCCCACATCAGCTTTTATAAGCGAGGATTGGTTTTGTTTTTCTTTTTTTCCTAGCTACTTTTTGCCTACACTCCTACCAAAAAAGAGAGAGTGAAGATAAGGATTGCTCTCTGGCGCAACTTCATTTGAGACAAAATGGCATCAGTAACACTCCATTTATTTCGTATCATGCAATATTCAGTTTCCACACAGGAGGATGGAAGACTAGGTCCCTAACTTTCTCTCCCAGAATCCATTAATATTAATAGTCTGAATAATAGGGATGAAAAAGCTGCCCTGAGTGGAACATGTAACCTACTTTTGCAGGCTCCTATTTGGTTGGTGTAAACTCCCTGCTGCCTCTTTCTGGTGCAGTGTTTTCCCTTCTACAACGTGACTGCTTTAAGTTGGAATACGTATGCAGGGATTTTATCCATTAATAACTATTCCCATCTTGACATTAATTGGAGTGAGGCCTGCCGTGGTGGTGATTTTGAGGAAATAAAGAATTTAAAATTTTTACCTAGGTCAGAATAAGTACACAGAGAGACCCACACACATCTATGGCATAAAAAAAGGAAGTTTTCTGACAGTGAGGATGCATGCTCTCCAGGAGGAAGGTTCCTTGGGTTGGCCACAGTAACTGCCCTGCCCATCTCCACGGCACACAGCAAATATTCACTGATGGGATATAATCTTCGTGCGGTCTCACATTCAAAATGAGGAGAGAAATCGCAGAGTACATGTA
The DNA here is from genome assembly GCA_963574885.1 of Lepilemur ruficaudatus. NCBI lineage: Eukaryota > Metazoa > Chordata > Mammalia > Primates > Lepilemuridae > Lepilemur > Lepilemur ruficaudatus. The sequence continues at coordinate 51,679 of CAUYRT010063395.1, read as the reverse complement.
AATTGCATGTCTTAAACCAACTTTTCTTTACACTTCTGATTCTTTTATCTTCGTTAATTCTCCTCAATTTGGTTTCTTTTAAATAATATGTTGAAAGGATGAGTTTACTCTCTTTTCTGCTAGAGTATGGGCTTTCAAAGTACTAATTATTGTTAGTGTTAATGATTACTTTCCGTCTTACCCTTGGTCTAGGAAACCTGTACAGATTTGATGTGCCCAGAATGTTAAAGCAAATGACATGTGTGAACTGTTACTACGCTTGTCCTCCGCTGACCTTTACGAACTGCTGCTGTATTTGTGATCTCTTTCTAATTATAGTGCTCGGAACTGTTCCAAGTATAGTATGCTTTTCTTTTTTGACCAGAATTAGTCTGTGTGAAGGCATAGGTTGCTGTATATTTGCATCAGGTAGTGAATGAATAGTGTTTTTGTTTACCAAAATAAAAATAAATAGGTGTGCCAATTTCTTGAGATGAACTGTGTCTAAATTTCTAAAAGGCACTATTGACTGGGCTAAGAACTTTCAGTTCTAGTATCAAGACAGGCCTCATTAAATGTGTGATTTTGAACTGATCTTTTCTCAGATATAAATCCTTTGCCTTCAACCTCCTGTTTAATTCTCAGTTCTACCCACTTCTCTGTAACCCTACTGACAGTGTCTAAGCTCAGGGTTTCAAAGCCCTCTCCCAGCCTGATGCAATAGCTTCCTACGTGGTCTCTCTGTCTTCAGTCTTTCAACCTCCAATACATCCTACGTACAGCTGTCAAATGATCTTTCTTAAATCCAAATCTTTTCCTTAATTCTCATCAAAGGCGACACACTGCCCTAACTGGCCCGCACAGACCTTTGTTCCCTCGCTTCTCTGTCTCGTAAGCCTTCGCGCCAACCTTTCTGTACCCTGTCTTTTTCCTGTATGCTCTGTAACTTTCACATTTATTGCTTTTGACTTTGTTCTTCAATTTTTCCGGTTGTCCATTTATCCTTTATGAACTCGATCAAATGCTATCAGTCTCTGTAGACTCCACAAGATCATCTCCTACCACGTGGTCCCAGATCTTCTTTCTCTTTTGCATCCTTCCCTTCCCTTCTGATAGCGTACGGAGTGCAATTGCCTGATTGGTTATATGTCTCCCTTACCTGGGTGTAAATATATTGAGAGGTGTACTGTTGATACTCAGTGTCAGCATAGTGCAGGGCACATAGTAAGCTCTCAAAATGTCGTTTAGTAAATGAGTGATTGCGTGAATAAATTCACATATTTGCCGAATTTATGCTGAGATGAAAAATAATTAAAAATTAGTAATTCTGGTCACTTCCCATGCGTGACTGTCATTTTCACATGTTTTTAGATGCTTTTATTATCTGTACTTATTTAAATGTGTTAATATGATAATCCTAGGAACCATTAGTTTAGTCCAGAGCAATCAAATAAAGGTCTCTGGGTGTGATATGTCTATGAAAACTGAACTTCAGTAGAAAAAAAATAATCAGAAGTTGCTTTTGGAAAAAAGAAAAAGTATATTTGAATGGTAAATTGCAGGGAAAACATGAGGCAATTACTAATTAAAAGAAAACAGAGATACCCTGCAAAGAAGCTTATTTATTCAACAGTTTCTTGCATCGACTGTGGACCGGGAGCATTTTCAGAATCTGCCGATGCTGTGCTGAGCAACAGCTCCAACAGCAACCACAAAGCATCGTCACCACGGAGATTACCCACTAGGAAACACCATTTTAATACACTTTTTGACACTGTGGTGATTTTTTTTAGTTATATTGCTGTAAAGTTTGACTATTTAATTCATAATAGAGATAAACTGCACTCCAGGGACGAAGGAGGGGCTATGTGAAAGTGCGTGTGTGCATGTGAGTTGTTGGGCTGATTTCTCCTCTGGCATAGTGGGCAGTCCACAATTACTGCAAGCGTAATAAACTAAGGCACTGGAGCATAAGCACGGTATTTAGAGATACAGCGGTAACTACCAAAGTGGTTCACTTAAACTGTTGTTTCTGGGGAATAAAACTGCAAGTAGGTTAGAACAGGTGGAACTACTGTATTATTTTATTTAAACATGTAGATGGCATTATATTGGTGGATATTTTTAAACACCATGTTTTTGGTGAAATATGGACTATATATTTTGTTATTTCCAGGAGGGTCTTCAATGAGTTAATTATAATCTGATATGCTTTTAAAAATAAAATTAAAAGATAAAAAAATCTATATTTTCTCAAAGATGAGATTATTATATGATTATGATCATAGAACCTTCTATGTAAGCTACCACATGATGAATTTCTATTCAATATACTGCTAGAATAAAAGGGGATCTTATTTTAAACTGACAGATTTCTTCTTTCTGACGAGGACTTACAGATAACATCATGCAGCCCTTAATGACTGGGCTGCCAGGGAGCACACAGTCAGCTAAACACAGTGTGGCAGGCAGTGTCTTTTTCTTTTTCCATATCTGGGTTTTTAAAAATTTGATTTCTATTTTATTAGTTCTATTAACTAATAAAAGTTTTATTGTTAATAAAACTTTATTGTTAATAAAGTTTTATTGTGTCTCAAACCCTTTTAGCAACGAAGTGACACATGAATGAATAAATAAAGTAATAAGATGTACTTCAAATATAAATGTGACAAGAAAAAGTTCACAGACTCTAAAGGGATCTCATAGTTCCAAATGTGAGATGCAGAGGGCGACCTCTGGCACTGAGAAAAGTGACTGTTAGCATCGACCTACAGCAAAATTGCGCAGAGCTGTAGACACTCTGTAGAGAGTTCAGAGTTGAATAGACCACGTGTCACTATATGGGGATATTTTTGATTTTGTAGGGATAAAATAATTTTAGTTAAAAATAAGACAAACAGGAAAACAAAATAGCGTTACAAGACTGAGTAATCAATCTGCTGTTAGACAATTAACAGAAAACCTGAAGAAGTTCATTACAAATGCTGAAGAAAAAAAGGGAAAGAAGAGAAGAGCATAAGGAAGTGAGGAAAAAGAGGGAGAAGAAGGGAAAGGAGAAGAAAGAGGGGATAAGTGCTGGAGGCAGAAGAGGTAGAAGCAGGAGGAGGAAAAGAGGAGGAGAAATGGGATTGCAAATATCTAGTTGGATTCTATAATACCCTAGAAATGATGCATCTCTTTAATAATAAGTGATAAACCTTAGGGCTGGGTTATATTCTATACGTGGTCTGACCAAAGCCATCTCAATTTGTAAACAAAGTCAAGGACCAGAGACGAGAAAATTGATTTCTTATAAAATTCCTCATGTCCACCTTGCTCAGCAACTTCACACCCTGCCCTTGTGTCTCTCCCTCCTTGCTGCCGTATAGACGTTCCCTTGGCAAGTGGCATCTTTTCATTCCTATGGCTCGTCCTGTGACTTTTGATTATGTTACTATTTCAGAATTTTATTGAATGCCTTTATCATCTTCCCCAAATTGTTGTACACCTTAAATTCTGCTAGGCTAAATTTTATGTAAAAATAATTAAAATGTATTAAGAAATAAGAACATCGATTCGAAAACATAGTGAGAAATCAGAAACCTGCTGAAAGAGAACAATGGACACATGTGTTTGATTCTCGTTTTGTATCACACTATATCATTTTGCCTAATTGTATAAACACTCATAAATTCCTATGGGAAAGGGATCAACACTGACTCAGAACTTGCACTGTGTAACCTACTAGATCCTTCCCTTACTCTAAACACAGAAATATTTCCCCCACTTTAGAGATAAGAAAACTGAGTGACAAAGAGGCAAAGCAATGTGATCAAGCTGGAGTTAGGAAAGGAGAAAAACATGGATTTATGTTTATGTCTCCCTCACACAAAGGCATATTTTCTTTCTGTCATAAATGCTGGCTGAAGTACCAATAACAATGCATCAGTAATATTAATACAAACACTTATCAACCAGACCAACTCATGATGAAATGAAAATTGGATCAAAATTCCTTATTCTCATTTTCATAGAAGTTTTCAGTTTGCTATTTAGGTCAGTAAATCTCCCATAATTTAGACATGATGTGCCATATGGTGGGTTAATATGGTTATGAGAACTTTAATTTTTTTATTTTTGACATTTTATTTTCAATTTGTCAATTTTATTGTGCCATTAGGACCAGTACTTTATTTTTTTTAACATTTATTTTAAAAAGAAATTTTCAGTTTCAGGTGATACCAGAATAACATATCCATCAGGTAATTTAGCAGAAAATAAAACTCCAGACATGAACACATTTCTGTTCTGATAGGAAAATATTTCCCAATAAACCAGCTGCACTAGCATTCTGTTTATTAATGAGAAATTACTGGCTGGAAATTGAATCTTTTCCTGTTTGTATTATATTTGGAAATATTTCTTCACTAGAGGCACGTGCCTGAGCTAGCTGCCTTTGTTGTTTCTCATCTCTGGTCCACCACATGGAAGATGCTCTAGCAGAACATAAACAGTCACCTGCAGCATCCATGTGAAAGGGACGGATCAGGCCACGCCGTGGGCATGGAGTCAGGATATCTGAATTCCAGTGCATGGCTTTGTAGAGGCTTGAAAACTAAACCCATAGAGATGAGCCAGTTACACCATTGAACTGGTTTTAACTGAGAATATAAAACATAATGGGAAAAACACTGGGCTTGTATTCAAGATATGGCTCTAATTATGGGCTACATTATTTTAGAACAAATGATCCACAGCTTTCTCATCTGTACAATGGGAATACATATGCTCACAATGACATTGTGAGGTGTATAGCTTTCTATGAGCTTGAAATTTCTATAAATACTAGCACTTATTATAAAATAATTGTAATTGCTATAATTTACGTCACCAAGCCATGGTTATTATAAATATTTTTTATGATTGCTTTTAAAAGGTGGTTACATGTACAGGACTTTTTAAATTCAGATTCCACTGAGAAATAGAGAAATTGAAATATAAAGTTGTTTTTTTCTAAAGTGTTTAAAAATAAATGTGCTAACAAAGAAAGTCATTGTCTTAGAAAACTATAAAGAACACATGAGTTACTTAGCTTAGCTCTTTCTTTCTAAGTCTAAAAAAGCCCCTGTGCTTAGAGCAGATTTCTGCTAAATACATATCAGTCATGTCTGAAGACTGAACAAATTCTTCTGTGTGTCTTTATTTAGTAGCTTTTTGTTAGTTTATTGCAAATTATTATATGATTTTTAAGCTGGAACATTTCATTTCTGAAAATAGTAAAATTTTGTAACTCGAATTTGGATTGATACCAGCTAAACATTCTAACTAGTGAAGGTGAATTGAATTAGGTTAGGCTAATATCTGATACTCTAGAAATGTATAACCCAGCAAAGAAATAATGATTCTTTACTTGACTCAAAATGATGGACCAGCTTTTAGTTTCATTTAGAAATTAGATAATGCTATTTTTCAAATAAACTTTTAAATAATGTTATAGCATATTATTCTTATTTCATATATTAGCTGTTAGCCATACAGTTTACTTTATTATCATTATTATTATTATTATTGCACTTTGCCTCATTTAGTTGTATCCTCATAACAAGCCAGTGACACAGATTTTATCCGGTAGCAGATGAGGAAACAGAAAGGAAGAGATGTTAACTACATACCTTATTCAAAACACCAGACTGTTAACTAACCAGAGTGTTAGGTTCCTCTGTGTGATGTCCCCCGGTCCCCCGGTTCCCAGTGTCCAGATGAGTCCTGGTACGGAGTCGAGCCGGTGACAGAGTGATCACACACGGAGCAACTTAATACAAACAGTTTATCACATAAAAGAAAGAATAAAGTAAAGGAAGCTACACAAGAGGGAAATACGTTCCAGAGAGAGTGGAACAGATCAGTCTCCAGGAGCGGAGAAAGGCGCCGGAGGCTGAGCACATGTTGCCTTTTATAAGCAACTAGCGTAGGCGGGATTGATTGCTGTTTCCCGCCTTTGGGGGTGATTGACAGGCTGTGGTTATATAACAGATCACATGCAAGGTTACATAGCAGGGTAGGCTATATAACAGTTTCCCTTTCTGTACATGTGTCTTTTCCAGAATTCTCCATGGAGCTACACCCATGTTATGCTAATTAGATGGCAATGAGCTCTAAGTCAGCTTAAGGTTACTAGGAACATTTTACTGTTACTATGTATGTTCCCACCAAGGAACAGTTCCTAGCTGCAATTTGGTTCCTAACTACAGTTCGGTTCCCGCTCTCCGCCCTTAGCCACCTCCTTGCCACCTGTTTACCCTGCATCAGGCCTAACAAGAGGAGCCAGGATACGGGGCCAAAACATGTGCAGGCTCCACTGTGTGGCACTGACCTTGGCATGTTCACAGATATTTAACAGTTTGGACTTGTTCCTCCTCCACTTTCCTTTACTCACCCTCATATGTGGACATATTTTGCTTCAAATTAACCCATTCAAAATATTGTGGGTCAAAATTACACCTATTGCGAAGGGCTATGCCCTTGCCCATCTCTGACTTAAAGATTTTACATTTTTAGATTAAATGTTAGTTTTATTTTTCCCTATAAACAAGAGCTCCTAAATAAGATAGTATGTGGATCTCTTTTATTTTCATAAAAATACAATCATAGGCTGGTGATATTTTAGTAAACTAAAATGAGAGCCAAGGCCTTTCAGGTATGAATTTCTGCTTTGGGCAGTCTGATAGGGTGCTGAGGAATGCTCCCAGGTAAGCGAGTGGTTATGGAAAGAAATTGACGTAAACAAAATGATAAATGTGGAAACTTGGTCTAATCTGAGAACTTCTGGTCCCTGTCGGAACACATGGGACCCTATCAAGCCTGAGAAAGGTGGCCCAGAGGTTTGTCCCCCTAGCATCATTATCCTTTTTCTTTTCCCACCTGAAAGCTCAACCACTGCCCGCAAATGGAATTTCTGTAGGACATCAGGGAGGGGGCAGTGAACACCACTTCTTCTCCTGCTTCTCTCAGTTTTACACTGGGCACAGCCACTCCTGCAGTGCATCCGTGAAACTGGTCATGTTCACAGATGATACACAGTTGCCTTTAATGCTTTTATTAATTTAGCTATAGATATTTGATAAGTAACTAACTCTCAATGGTCACATCTATTATATAAAATGGGAGAAAGCCATAATGCTGTTGCTATAGAATGTGGCATTGCCTTGATTGTGCCTAGAATGCAGTAGTCATCAGAAATTGCTAGTGAGTACCCAACTAAACTTAAAACCTAGGTCCACTAAAACATATTCTGATAGTTCATTTAAAGGTTCTCATTCACAGGCTGAAAAATCTCACTGTGTCCATGTGGCATTATAATTACAATCAAATGCTTTTTGCTGACTTAGTTTTAAAATGAAATCCAGTTTATCAATTTTTATCCCACTTCATTTCTGAATTGATACATTGATATGTGTTACTTTCCTATTGTTGCTCTAACAAGTTGCCATAATCTTATTGGCTTAAAACAACACAAACTTATTTTCTTACAGTTCTAGAGGCCATAAGTTCAAAATCAGTTTTACTGTGACAAAATCAAGGTGTCAGCAGGGCCACTTTTCCTCCAGAAGTTCCAGGAGAGCACCAGTTTCTTTGTCTTTTCCAGCTTTTAGAGGTGGAATTCCTTGTGGTCCTTGGCTTGTTGCCCTTGCTACGGCTTCAAAGCCAGTACCATGGCATCTTCTTATCTCACTCTGCCTTCATCATCATAGTCTTACCTCTTACCTATATCTCCAACTTTGACCTTCCTGTGTCTTCTTATAACGACCCTTGTGATTGCATCTATGGGACCATCTGAACAGCCCAGGATAAGGTCCCTAGCTAGAAAATCCTTTTCCCATATACGGCAACATATTCACAGGTTCCAGGCATCAGGACATGGATATCATATAATTAAATATGACCCAGTATAGGAGGGATGTATTTGAAGAAATTAGTTAAAACATTTTACCCTGGTATAATGCCGTTTAACATTTTTTTTCTATTTTTTTAAAATTCTGAGCTAAGTGTATAATTATTTTTTTTTTAGATCTGCAAAAAAGGATGTTGGTATTTTAATAGGGATTGCATTGAATCTGTAGATCACTTTGGGTAGTCAGACACTTTAAAAATGTTGATTCTGCCAATCCATGAGCATGATATGGTTTTCCATCTGTTTACGTCCTCTGCAATTTCCTTCCTCAGTGTTTCATAATTCTCCCTGTAGAGGTCTTTCACCTCCTTAGTTAAATATATTCCCAGGTATTTTATTTTCTTTGTTGTTATTGTGAAGGATACTGAGTCTTTGATTTGGTTCTCAGTTTGACTGTTGTTGGAGTCTAGGACTGCTACTGATTTGTGTGCATTGATTTTGTAACTTGAGACTTCGATGAATTTGTTTATGCATTCCAGGAGCCTCATGGCAGAATATTTGGTCTAGATATAAGACTGTATCATCAGCAAAGAGTGATAGTTTGACCTCTTCTGTCTTCATTTGGATGCCCCTGATGTTCTCCCCTTGTCTGAGTGCTCTGGCTAGGACTTCCAGCGCTGTGTTGAATAGAAGTGGTGACAGAGGGCACTCTTGTCTGGTTCCAGTTCTAAGCAGTAATGCTTTCAATTTTTCCCCATTGAGTATGATGTTGGCTGTGGGTTTGTCCTATAGAGCTTTTATCATTTTTAGGTAAGTACCATCTATGCCTATTTTGTTAAGCATTCTTATTAAAAGGTGCTGAATTTTGAAAAGTATATACAGTACAGTTCAAATTTTGTTTTGTACAATGTTACAGGGTTTAGAGGAATAATTGAGTTGTGCGTCCACTAGCACCATTCCATGCTGAATACTTCTCTCATGCCAAATTTTCCCCTAAACTGTCCTCTTGTGGACAGTTACCCCTTATCCCAACCCTCGGAAACTAACTACTGATTGGTTTTCTTTCTTCTAGTTTTTCCTTTTTCAGATTGTAATATAAATGGAATCATATAATATATAGCCTTTGGATCTGGCTTCTTTCACTTTATAAAAGGCATTTAAGAACCATCCAAGTTGTTGCATGAATAAATCATTTGTTCCTTTTATAGGAGTAGTATTTTAATGTATGGATACACCACAGATTGTTTATGCATTCCTGGGCTGAAAGACATCTGGTTGTTTCCAGTTTGGGGCAATATGAATAAAGCTGCCATAAACATTCATATACATATTTTTATGTGACACAATATTTCATTTTTCTCGAGTAGAAATTTAGAAGTGGATTTTGGGGTCATATGGAAGGAATATATTTAACTTTATAAAAAAATAAGTTTTTCATATATGGCTGTGTTATTTTACAGTCTCACTAGCCATGAATGACTGTGCCCTAAACAAATGTTTTTAATTGAAATAAAGTTCAATTTATCAAGTTTTTCTTTTATGGATCAACTTTCGGTGTTATCGTTAACAATTCTTTGGTTAATACAAGGTCACCATTTTTTCTCTTATATTTTCTTTCAGCAACTTTATAGTTTAAAGTTTTACACTTAAGTCATGAGCCACTTTGCTGAAAAACAATTAGCCGTAAATGTGAAGATTTATTTCTGAACTTTCAAGCATCCACTGATCTACATGTCTATTCTTTGCAGTACCATGCCATCTTGATTAATGGAGCTTTGCAGTAATTTTTCAAATTGCACAGTATGAACCCTTTGGATTTGTTCTTTGACATTCTTTTGTCTATTCAGGGTCCTTGGCATTTCCCTAAGAATTTTAGATTCACTTTGTAAATTTTTTCAAAGATGTCAGTTGACTTTTGGTGGAAATTGCATTGACTCTGTAGATAAATTTGGATTATAATTAACATTTAACACTAAAAAGTCTTCTGACATATAAGCATAGTATGGTTTTCATTTTTTTCAGTTTTTCAATTTTTTTAAACAATGTTTTGTAGTTTTCAAAGTGTAAGTTTTGGTCTTTTTTGGTGAAATTTATTCTTAATATTTTGCTTTTTAATGCAATTATACATGGACTTGTTTTATTAATTTCATTTGTGTTTGTTTATTGCTTTCATATAGGAGTACTATTAACTTTTTCTATATTTACCTTGTATCCTGAAAGCTTGCTGACTTGATTTATTAGCTCTAATAATTTTCTTAATAAATTTCTTAAGGTTTTTACATACGAGATCATGTCATATGCAAACAGAAAGAGTTTTACTTCTTCTTTTCCAATCTGGATGCATTTTATTTCATTTTCTTGCCTGATAGCTCTTAATAGCACAGGCAGTAAAATGCTGAATAGAATTGGTGAGACCAGACATTCTCTTAGGCAGAAGTGTTAAGTCATTCACCTTTAAGCTAATTCTTTGCTGTGCATTTCTTTGATGTTCTTTACCAGGATAAGGTTGATTCTTTTTCTCTGAATGGGTGTTGAATTTTGTCTAATACTTTTTCTCCAACTATTAAGATAATCTTGTATTTTATGTTCTATTCATAAGGTGTTTTACATTAATTGATTTTTATATGTTAAATCAACCTTGCATTTCTGGGATAAATTCCACTTTGTCATAATGTATATTTCTTTCTGTACATTTCTGGGTTTGATTTGCTAGTGTTTTGTTAATAATTTTTCACATATAGAAAGTTTTATTTTTTGTATATTTGTCAAAGGGCATAGTGCTTTTTGTTTAAAAGATATCTTTGAATTGCTTTCTGATTTTTGCTAAAAATCTGTTGATTATACTTGTGTGGATATATTTTATTTTATTTTATTTTATTTTATTTTATTTCTTTTTTCTTTTTTTCCCCCATCAGTCAGCTCTTCATCCTTTTCACCACCTCCTCCTGCCAGGTTATCGTGGCCAAGTAAATATGAGGCTAGAACAGCCCAGGTGAGGCTCCTTACTTAAATGCCTCTCATAAACGCCTCTTTCCTGGGGAGGCTGCCTCGCCCCTCTACTCTAGGCTCTGCTGAGGGGAGGTGGAGTAGGCTGAGTCCACCCCCCAGGAAATCAAGCCAGTTGTGTGGATTTTTAATGAAATCTTTATACTGCTCCACTATTCTATTTGTCTATTCTTTTGCTAATACCGTGCTGTTTCAGTTACCTAACTTTATAGTAGGTCTGGAAATCAGGTGAGTTCTCCAACTTCAATTTTGTTTTCCAAGGTTGTTTTGCCTATTCTAGTTCCTTAGTCTGTGCCATGTAAATTTTACAGTCAAATTGTTCATGTATAGAAAGAGTCCTGCTGAAATTTTCATTGGGATTGCATTCAATCTATGCGTAAAATTAGACAGTCTTGACATTTTAACAATATCGCATCTTGGAAATCATGGACATTGTGTACTTCTAAATTTATGTAAATCATTTTTCATTTCTTTCATTAACACTTTGTGATTTTTGACATATGAATCCTGTATATAGTTTGTTATATTTTACATTAATTTTTCATTTTTGGTGTGACTATAAATAGTATTTTTATTTTAAGTCTTGAATTATATTTTTTATTGTTAATGTATAGAAATACATGGTTTTTCTGTTTTGACTTTGTATTCTTCAACCTTGCCATTATTTAAGTTAGATATTTTGGTACTGTAGATTATTTAGAAATTTCTATGTAGACAATGACATCACCTGCAAATAAAATGTGTTTCTTCTTTTCTGACCCATTTGACTTTTATTTATTTATCTTATCATTCAACTAGGCAGGACTTCCATGATGATGCTGAATAGGAGAGGTTGGGGTGAAGATTCTTACTTTGTCTCTAAAAGTAGAGTCAAAGAATATAGTCTTTCACTATTGATTATGATTTTAGCTATAGATTTATGGTAGAAATCCATTATCAAGTTTATGAAGTCCCTTCTATTCCTAGTTTGTTATGAGTTTTATCAGGAGTTGATGGGGCATTTTGTCTAATATATTGTTTTCTGTTTCTATTAAGATGACTATGTGATTTTTCTTCTTTTGTCTGTCAGTGTGACTTACACTCATTAGTTTTTGAATATAAAATCAGCCTTACATTCTAGTAAAATCTTTTATCATGCTATATAACCCTTTTAATATATAGCTGAATTAGGTTTGAAAACATTTTGTTGAAAAATGTGTTTTTGTGGATATTAGTCTGTATATTTCTTTTCTTGCAATGTTTTTTGTCTAGTTTTGGTATTAGGATAATTCCAGCATCATAAGATGTGTTAGTATTTCATTATCTTCTGTTGTCTGGAATGAAAGATACAGTATTATTCATTTTATAAATGTTTAGAATTCATCAGTGGAATTATCAGGGCTTGGACTTTTATTGTGGGGAGGTTTTAAATGATAAATATAATTTTTTAAAAAGATACAGGGTTATTTAGATCATCTCTTCTTTCTTGAGTAAATTTTAGTGGTATGATTGTTTAAAGCATGTGTCAATTTCATAAAATTTGTTGAATTTATGGGATTAGATTTCTTTTTTTCTCTTTCTTTTTTTAATTTCAGCATATCATGGGGGTACAAATGTTTAGGTTATGTATGTTGCCCTTGCCCCCCGTCCCCACCCTGATGGACTTCAAGTGTGTCCATCCCCCAGACGGTGTGCATCGGACTTGTTATGTATCTATATACCTATCCATTACAGCTCCCTCCCATCTGCCAGATGCCCGATAAATGTTATTTCTGTATTCTTATATGTGCACTTAGGTGTTAATCAGTGAAACCAATTTGCTGGTGAGTACATGTGGTGCTTAGTTTTTCCATTATTGGGATACTTCACTTAGATTTCGTATAGTGTATTTTTCCTATGCTATTAATGTATTAAAATTTTTTGATATTCTCTCTTTATTGCCAAAATTAATTAGTAGCATTTCCCTTTTTGTCTTGGCCAGTTAGGCTAGAAATTTATTGATTTATTGATCTTTTTAAAAATTACTTTGAGATTACTTGATTTTTTCAATTATTTATCTGCTATCAATTTTATAGATTTATGCCCTTATCTTTATTGTTTTCATCTTCTGTTCAATTTGGGTTTATTTTGCTCTTCTTTTTTAGAGTCATTAAAATGGAAGCTTTGATTTTTGATTATTAAGACCTTTTTTTTTCTTTATTGAAGTATACTTTACATATCATGCCTTTACTCCATTTTAAGTGTACAATTAAATGATTTTCAGTGAATTCACCGAGATGTACAATTAATCACATAAATCAGTTTTAGAGGAATTCCTTTCCCCTATTGAGACCCCTAATTCTGCTCCCCAACTACTTTTCAAGAAAATGAATTATTTTTTAGGTATTTCTCTATATCAACAAAAACAAAGCAAAAAGTCTGAAAGTAAACTCTTGGCCTACTTTTCCTACTAAAGTAGCTTGATATATTGGTACCATTTTCTCACTCTTAGATAATAAATTTGTATTTCTGGCCTATGGTGGGAGATGTGATCTTCTTTGGTCAATGATATGTTGAACATACAGGACATGAGAAGAACCTTGAAATGGGCTGGCATGTTTGGGCTTGCTACCCTGTAACCCAGTAATCCTTTTGGAAGAACAATATGCTAGTGCCATTTCAGTGTTAGCCTCTGTATGTGACACATCAAAGAAATCCAAACTCAACCTATAGTATGAAGCCAAGCCTAGTAGACTTGCATCCTGATGCAAAGCCACCATGTCCAACTGAGACTCACGTGACCATGAGAATTAATGCTTATTGAAAGCCATTATGTTGGAGCAAGGGGTTATTATACATTATTGTGGAAAGAGCTAACAAATGCACCTATCCAGATAAACCTGTTTGTTGATATCATGATTACCTGCCTTACTAGTTTTGTTGTTGTTGATGTTTTGGGGGGTGTGCATGTGTTAACAGAGTCAGGTATCAACTTTAAGGACAATACAAGTGTTTTACTCATTTCAGGCTTCCATAACAAAATACAAAAGCCTGGGTGGCTTAAACAAAGGAAATGTATTTTCTCATAATTCTAGAGGATGGAAGTCTGAGATCAGGGTGCCAGCATGATCAGGTTCTGGTAAGGGTTCTCCTCTGGGCTTACAGATGGCTAAATTATCCTGTGTCCTCACATGGCAGAGAAAGAGAAAGCTTTCCTCTTCATAAAGGCCATTAGACCAGAGCTCTACCTACATGTTCTCATCTAACCCTACATGACTCCCAAATATCATTGCATTGGAGGATAGGGCTTCAACATGTGAATTTTCGAGAAATACAAATATTCAGTCCATAACAACAAGGACTACAGATTTATTTTATACAGTAATTGTTTTGTTTTATAAACTACATGAAAATGACAAAGCGAGTAATTTAATCATATAATTCTATGACAAAGATTAAGACTGAACTGGAGCAAATACTTTATAGTCCTGTTTTAGTTTAGCATAACTGAATTACCCAAAAATATAAAAGAAGAGCTACAGTTACTCTAGAAAAATCCAATGTTCCTTCACATAGGAGTGGTTTTGTGGAATACTGTGCTTATCCATACCTGGAATTTGGAGTTTCAAGGTTGTTCGGGGTCATAAGTTTCACTTATGGAATATAATTTTTTGAGAGCATTCTGGGACAACAGCTGGTCAGACACTTCCATTCCAATGGGACTTAGCCTCCCAACAGTCAGAGAGGCAGAATTCAGGTGTGTTTAAGTCAATAAAAGACACTTTAGGGGTTCCAGGCTATAGCAAGAATAAGTGGAAATTTAAAAGAATAACTGGGAAGATTACTAATTAAAGGTGGTAGAGGAAATTGTGGTAAGATATTTATATATTTGGTTGATGGTAGGGAGCTATTACAGGTGCTAAATTGTCTTGGAATGAATACACACATATATAGTGCATATATAGTGTAAATAGCCAATATTGCCAGTATTCTCTTCTTATAAGCCTCATGATTGCTCATGAGATAAAACACAGTCTAGAGAAAGGGATCATCTAGTTTACTGGGAACTAGTAATGCTTATGTTGCCAAGGTTTAAAAGAATGATAATGGCTGTCGTGACTTATAAGAAAATTAAATCTAAGAGCACAGCCTCTAAGCAGAAACTATAATACAGGGGTTTATGTACACAGCTGTGCTATCAAATGAATTAGATGTGCTGTGCCCTGATGCTTTTGCAATGAAGAGTTCAAAAATCTGTGGAGAACACCCAACTCCTTAGCATAACCCAGAGCAGTCTGCTCTAGCCTGTTTAATTGGTATGCTATGATCAAACCCCTCTTGATTACACCCCTAGGGTATAACAGGAGGCGGGTTTCACTTTAGCACCTTTCATCATACAGGAAGTAAACTGCCTTATGGATAAAAATAGCCATGCACAGACTCACTATTGACACCAGCCACCTCTGGTGACTTCAGGGCTCATCAGCAATGCACAACTGTTTTAAAATAAAGCAAAGAGTTGCATATATAATTGAAACTACAGGGATAATGAGAAGTAAACAGCAAGAGGCCATGTTGCCTTGAGGGCTAAGCTATAGATTAGAAAAAAATCAGGGTCCTAAAAGAAACCCTACTGAAGGGGCTTAGAGATAGAGCTATTTTTAAAGCAGTGGTAACAAAACAAGTGGTGTCACATAACTCTACAGTAACTAAGATAATTTACTTGACTGCAAGACAAGCAAAATACAGGGTGTTAAATGGACATCTATTTTTCAAGGTTATCCAAGTTAAAATTGGAACAACTGAACACGGCCCATTTTACAATGACAAAATGAACGCTTGGTTTTTACCGTGTTTAAGAAAAGTGTCTTTGCCACATTAAATGCATTATAAGAAGATGGAGTTTTATCACAGCTGTAAGTGATAGTATTTTTTGAGATTCAAGAACATTGTGGTATACAGAATTTGAATTGCTGTATGATGAAAAGTTAAACATGTCTGCAACTGAAACAACAAATTTTCAGGATAAAGTGTTTATAGCCTTTTCTTTTGAGAGTTTTCACTTTGAAAAAGTGTGATTTTTTAATCTTTTCCAATAATGCTTTAACATGGGCCTTCAAATACCTAAATAATAGCAATTACAAAAACATAATGTTTTTACATTAATAACTGGGCATTTTGTGCGTTTTTATTTTGGATATTAAATATGTCCTTAGAATAGTTCTTATCCTTTTTAGAAGTTTAGAACAAGCCTTTGGTTATACTCTAATTTCTGAGATAAATTTCTTAAATTTACGTATAAAATACTAATAGCAACTAAAACTTTAATGCATTTAGAAGATATCTAAGATATAATCAGGAAATAAGGGATAAAAAGAACAAAGAATAAAGGAAGGACAGGGAAAAATGGAAGGGGAAATGCAGAAAGGAGTACAGAAGGGAGAGGTGAAGAGAAAAACAGTGATTTTTATTATCAGATAACTTGAAGTGTAGGTAGAAACTGCAAATTAGTACAGCCTCTATGGAAAATAGTATGGAGATTAGTCAAAGAACTAAAAGTAGACCTACCATTTGATCCAGCAGTTCTACTACTGGGCATCTTCCCAAAGGAAAATAAGTCATTTTATCAAAAAGACACCTGTACTCGAATGTGTACTGTAGCACAATTCACAATCACAAAGATGTGGAATCAACCCAAATGCCCATCAATGCATGAGTGGATTAACAAAAGGTGGTATATGTATATCATGGAATACTACTCAGCCATAAAAGGAGGAATTAATGCCTTTTTGCAACAATTTGGATGAAACTGGAGACCATCATCCTCAGTTAAGTGTCTAAAGGATGGAAAAACAAGCACCGCATGTACTCACTATTAAATTGTAACTAATCGAAGGACACACATGTGCATAGAGGGAAGTAAAACTCAGTGGAAATCAAACAGGGGAGAGGGGGAGGAGGGGCAGGGCAAAAACCTACCTGACAGGTACAATGATCACTATCTGGGTGATGGGCACACTTATAGCCCTGACTCAAGCATTACAAAAGCTATCCTTGTAACCAAAAACATTTGTACCCATCATATTTTGAAATAAAAATAAATGAACTATTAGGATTCAGCTGTACAGTGAATAAAGCAATTGCTTAAATAAAACCATTTTAATATTTAAAAAAATTAAAAAGAAACATACAGTGTTATGTTGGAGAGTTCTCATTTGTGAAATCTTTAATATTTGGCCAATCAAAATTATCCATTAATTGCTTTCATCTAATAGCTACCAATTCCTGTGCTTTAGCAGCTTTAAATTATTTGCCAACTGGTGTTGTATAATTCAAGTTGAAGAAGTTGATATACCCAAAGGCTTATGTGCATTTTGTATTCATTTTCCTATTTTAAAGTTCAAAATAAGTCATTTATCTTTCTTTATTCTCTGCAATCAATATAAAATGTGTGTTCATAATATCAAGAAGAGCATGACTGTGTTTAGCAGGCTTAGTTCAATGGATTAGTAGGCAACCATTTTTCTAATTAGTCCTCCCTTCTGAACTTTTCTCCATTTTCAGCAGTAAATGAACATGTAATGAGAACCTCACAGTATTCTTCTACCAAAATAAAGGGGGTGCCAGGCAGTAATGCATATCCATGTTAAATATAATCACAAATCCCATATGTAAAATTGCCATTTTATTTTTAAGAGATTTTTTTCCCTAGAAGCCAGGAATAAAATTGTTTTGGTAAATAATTGTAATATGGTTATACTTTGGCTGTATATTTAAGCCTCCACATAGGCCTGTTTTTGGAAAATAATTTGTGCTAAGGACCGTGTTCTCACAAGACATTTTCCTAAGAAGATACACTGCCTTCCCTTATTGCCACCCACGAGAGTAAAGAAAGGGAAGACATTGGGGTTTGAGAAGTCAGACTGGAATTCTGGCCTACTTGAAGAGGTTCCTGAGCTCTGAGCATCATACCACCCAGTAGAAAGTCACTTCTGTGTCTCTTTAATATCTAAAACGAAAGGTTTGAATTCAAAAGCATTGAGCTAACTCAGGCCCAAGATACATTTTTCTGGACTTGCACAGACTTTTTAGTTGTAGACACCTTTTCCAACTAGTCATCAAATAAGCATCGATCAATTACTATATGTCAGGCACTTTTCCAGGTGATTGGGATTCATCAATACACAACATGTTTTAAAAAGTCCCTAATTCACGAGGCAAATTTGTAGTACACTGGGAGGTACAACACAAAAATCCACATTCTCAGCTTCTCTTGAAAAAATAAAATATGTGGCAAACATGGCCCTAAATTCTGACATGCCACTGCTGTATTGAATTGAATAGCAGTTGCCCGTTTTAAACTGGGAACAGCCATTCCATTCCATTTTCTAGTATTCTTTCTAACTCACACATTGTCCATATCCATTTATATCCATGCTCCACCTATTTCCATTACCTCTCAGGTCCTTGTAGGCATTTCAGTTTTAGACACCATCTACCCTATTATTTCATTTCATGTCACTTTGCATCATTTTGAGTTCCAGTTTTTATCCAGTGTAATATGATAGAAAGTGTTTATACTTTATTCTAAAACAGAATTTTCTGGATTCTTATATTGGCTCTGGCACAAATTAGCTGAGTAAAATTGACCAAGTCCTTTAAACTCTGTGTGGCCCAGTGACATCATCAATAGAATAATAATTTTGAGTTATGAGGGGATTTTAAACTGAGTTCTAGGAACCCCATGCTTCAATTGAACAACTTTAATTTTAGTTTGATGGTTGAGTCTTCCTTATGCTAGATTTCATTTAAAGAGGTTTTATCGCTAACAACAAAAAAATAGTTTGGGAACCATTGGGCTCTATGATCTATATATCTGTAACATAAAAAATATATTTGTAATATAAAAAAATCTAAACTGTAGTCAGTGGTATATTTTGAAAAAAGTAAAATGAGAGTTTGTATTTGAAAAATAATGAATTCTTATATATTAGACATAATTAAATCAGAATTAAATAATGGTAACATTTAATGTTTTATATGATATAAAATTGATAGAAATTGATATAAAAATACATACCACAAAAATGTGAATAAACATTTATACTGTCAAACATTTGTAACAATGTCAGAAGATAATCTTTCTTCTTGCTACAATTCTTTGTGAAAGGAAAAATATATAAAAGACGACAAGTGTACAGTTTGAGAAGGCTAATATTCTTTAAAAATGTTGACACTTTGAAAATACTTGCATTGAATTGTGAAAATATTTATCTTCAAAATTATTACTTCTGAACCTACAAGGTGTGCCAAGCAATTTGCTGTTGAGAACTTTCAAAATACATTATTAAATACAATTTCCAAGTGTAGCCACTGTTTTGAAATACAAATATTAACTTTACTTTTGAAATTGCCTAATAAGAAATTGCCTAACTTTGAAATAATATTCATCAAAAATCCCTATTCCACATAGTCATGTGCTAAGTATCATCATTATGAGGAACTATTTCAAAACTTGGTTTTATGTACCCTGGCCATTTAAAAATTTTTCAATGAATGTTTTCTATCTGTTGGTAGGACTACTGATAATATTATAGGACAGTGTTAAATCACTGTATGTAGAAAATTATAATATAGGAAAATAAGCTTAAAGGTCAGTATAGAATGTCTGAACATGTATGCAACAAAGGAATCAGGTAGAGAGGATGACTTAATGAGATATTTGTAATATCCTTTCATTTACTTTTATATATTTTATAGATTCCTAGTAAATTATAAGTAGTTTTTCTACTCTTAATCTTTGGCTTTATGGAAAAGGGTAAACAAGCTCTTCAATATTAATATGACAAGATATGGATATTTTGTTTATAAAGCCATATATTATTGCATTTTGACCAATCTTTGTATTTATTTTTGCAACAATATGTTATATAAGCATTTATAGGATAATAATAGAGACCATACAAATTTTAAGAGTGCAGTAGCAAAATAAGAACTATAAATATATATTCCTCCTGAGCAAGCATCATACACACACATACACACACAGATATTTTCTTTGATGACATGGAATCAATTTTCACATAAAATGTCCTGTAAATGTTCAAATAGTCACAAATAAAATTTTACAAACATGTTTGTATACTTCCAGCAGAAAGTAAGATGCATTAGAAGAAAAATATTCATGAGATGTTTAGAAAGAGAACACATTTTAATATAATGAGTAGTAGTTTCATTTAACTCAGCAAATATTCATATATAGCACATTCAAAAAATATTATAGGCACTGATGATTAAACATAAGTATTCTCTAAATTGTAATTCAGCAACATGCATTTTCCTGTATATAAATGAGTAGATACATTACTCCATCTCTGACCTAGGAGTAGCCCAACGTACTACTGTGAACTGTTACAAAACCTGCAGCTCCATATAAGTCATTAAATGGCCCCTAAAGCTCAAATCATAAGCCATCCTTAACATACATGATAAAAGCTTTCATTTTTATAAATAAACAAAAGCCAGAATGGTGAAAGATTAAATTTTCAAAGCAAGGGAAAAAGCACTAAGTCAGATCTTAGATCTTCCAATAAACAGCATATATGGGAGAAAGAGAAAAAAGGCAAATGATGATTGATGTAGGAAAACAACTTTAAATTATAAATTGTATGGTATCTATATACCAGTGAAATGTCCTTAATTTAAAAAAAGGGGGGGACAATAATAGATAACTAAAGAAATTCCATTTATTAGCAGCAATTAAAAGTATTAAGTGCAAAAAATGTAACTGAGCATTCATGGAGAAAGACTGGTGTGTACAAAGGTGTGATACAAAAAAAAAAAACAAAAAAACTCATAACCCCTGGGGAGAAAGCAAGACTTTTGCATATTTAGAATGAAGTGTATATAGATGGGGAGTGGAGAAAGTAAGGGAAGAACAGAGTTACGATAGAAGCAGCAAGAAAGAGGGAGGTAGGAACCAGATTATGAAGGGAATTTTGTACAGTGCTAAGGGGTTTGTTTACTATAGAAGCTGTAGGGAAAGCATTGGTTCCCTAGCTTAGCTGCTCATTACAGTCACATGGAAAGCATTTTAAAAATGCTCACTCCCAGTTCCCCATCCCCAGAGATTCTGATTTAATTTATTGTGGGTGAGGCCTGGTGATTCTCATATATAGCCAAGGTTGCATTGCATTAACGGATTTTAAGTGAACTACAAAATCAGATTTACATTATTTAATAAGCACTAACCCTGGCAGTGTTTAGACTGAATTGGACAAGTCATAAGTGACTCAATGAGTTTTCACAAATGTAATGTGCCCATTTAACCAGGATCTGATCAAGAAGCAGAACATTATCAGAATTTTATATTCCCTTCAAATCATGTCTCCTAGGGTATTTATTAGGGCTCAATAAGTATTTAGAAATATCCTTCACTGAGAAAGATTATAAGAAGAGATGTAGTAGTGATGATGATATATTTAGTTTTGGACAAGTGGGGTCATGGGTCTGTGGGATAGTCAAATGGAAAATTCCAGAAGATTTTGAGCAGACTAAAGAGTAAGGCTGTATAGACAATGACTCTATAGACATTAGCATCTAAGTAGTAGTTCACACTAAAAATCACCCTTTTATAATCTACTAATGATATAAAATTAAAATTATTATATATCATGTTTGTTGTTACATTGTTCAAAAAGTAAAAAACAGAAAAGAAAGAAAAGAAAGCCCACTTTTTTGCTAAATTAAAATTATGTTGTGTTTCTGTTGTTATGTATGTACTTATTTCTGAAAATGTCATGTTTTACTCTTGATATTCAATAAATATTTACTATGTATATAAGTTGTGGTTAAGTCTTTCTTTAATTCTTTGGGTCTTAGCATAAACACCACCTCCTCCAACACCACCTGCTTTAAAGTATGTTTTGCTGGTCATTCTCTTGTTCCCCCTTTCCTGAGAGCACTTAACATGATTTAAAAGTATATATTTAGTTGTTTGTTAATTAGCTTATTGACTGTCTTCCCCCTGATGTGTTAGTTTATGGAAGTTTGGGCCATATTCATTTGGTTTACCACAGTATTCCTGGCACCAAGAAGAGGTGTTGAATTATTACAGGGATTCTCAATCTTGGCACTATTGACATTTTACACCAGGTAATATTTTGTTATGGTGGGTTATCCTGTACATTGTAGCCTGTGTAACAGCATTTCTGGTCTCTACCTACTAGATGCCAGTAGCAACCACCTCTCTCCCTTCAGTTGTGACAACAAGGAGCATCTCTAGATATTGCCAAAAATCACTCCCAGTTGGGAAACATTGAATTATTGAAGAAATGAATTAATGAGTGAATGAATTAATGAATAAATATCTGATTGCTTAGAAAACAGAAGTGGAATCAAAAGAGAAGCACGTTCTAGTCAGAGAGAACAGTAAATAAGTAAACACCAAGGGGGTTGAAACTTATTACATTCAAGAGCTAAGACAGTGCTAGCTTGCCTGAAGCTACAAGTACAAAGCTGAGTTGAAAT
The DNA here is from genome assembly GCA_963574885.1 of Lepilemur ruficaudatus. Lineage (NCBI taxonomy): Eukaryota > Metazoa > Chordata > Mammalia > Primates > Lepilemuridae > Lepilemur > Lepilemur ruficaudatus. The sequence goes on along the minus strand of CAUYRT010063395.1, from coordinate 29,337 downwards.
TGGAGAGGGAAGTACTACTGTCCAGTTATATAGGTCAAGGTAAAAGATTTGGAATTTACTCTTGGTAGAATGAGAAGAGTTTTAATGAAGAGGTGAGGTGATTTAATTGACCTTTTTAAAATGTTGCTCCAAATGCTGCAATTAGGATGGATAGAAGAGGGGCAAGAATATGTAAAGGAGAGTAGTTAGGATGCAGTTTCAGTACTCCAGGAAGGAGATGATGATGGCACACAGAAGTGTAGAAGATAATAGGGACCACACTGATTTGTAGGTTAGGCCAAATCAATCTGCCAAGCACAATTGATTCTATATAAATATTGTGACCATGAACAATTTATCATAACAGCATTACATGCACAGGACATAGATTTCATTTGGCTATTTGACATACATTTAAATGAAACTTAGGCACTAATTTTCTGGAAGATTTAAAAAATCACTTACTCCATGCATTTATTGGATGACTATAATAATATCCTCTGAACTTCACAATAAAATCATTCTAGTATAAATTCATGAGCAAACATCCTACTGAGTATTATTGGTCTTATAATGAAAGTTTTGCTTAACCTTACGACTTTGGAATTATTTCTTTACTGTGATATTCATTTCATTTTGTGAAACACTTTGAATAAATTCTTATTTGCAAAGCACTTCAAAATGCTTTGTTTTAGATTTTAGTTTGAAAAATATATTGGTATTCATATAATTGCTTAGCCAATATAAGGTTTCATATGAAATTGGTTGCTTAATTTTCTGAAAACTTTCATCTTGCTTTTGTGTCAAATCTTGACTAACAATCATTTTTCTAATCAAGTTTTCTCCGTTTCTCATAATCTCCTTCCCTTCACCTTCCAGTATAGATTATACTAAATACTGTGCCTATTCTTCATGTATATACAGCTTTATGAGGAAATTAGAAATACAGGTGTTTTATTGAATTAATCACTAATGGGAGAGAATGAATCAAAATTCCTTGCCCCTTTTCTCCTTCAAAATCACCATAATTGTAGTAAAGCTTTTTTTTCTTTAAATTTAGATTGCACACCTTGGTGACAATTCAGACATTGATACCTGAACACAAAGGAATTGCATAACAGGATCACAAAAAGAAATATTTAGCCTAATAAAGAAAGTTTCCTAACATTTTAGAAGAATCCAATTCTATAAAAATTAACATAATATTTAAATACAAAATAATTTAAATCCTTATTGATGCATACCTCTCAGAGACCTGAAATTTGCAAAACTATATACCTTAATTAGAATTTGAATTTTCTTACTGACTTTAGGAAATAAACCTAAATTTCAAAAAAAAAAATTGAAACTAAAGAAATGACCAGTCCTTCATTCATTAATCTTGGTTGTAAATGCTTTTAGGCATAAACTCAGATGCCCACATGGAGAGACTCACAGCTCACATGTCTACACATTATACATCTCTTCACATTACTCCTGCCTTACAATGGCCCAAAGTCCTCTCTAATTCATAGAATTTGATATTAACCTGCTGTTAACTTTCCAAAAGGAGAAAAACAGTTCTGTAGTTATGAAATCACCCATGAACCTTTGCAAGACCAAACATAATAATTTATAATGTAGGCTTTAATCAATAATAAAGTTTTTATTAAGTTATGATATATCATATACTTTATTTAATGACTTTAATATCATCAAACACTACTATAATTTCTCATGTTTTAATCTCCTGTTCTACCATGCAGCATAGCACAGCTGCAAATTTTCTTTCACGTGGGATATATCAACCATCATATGGCTTGCAGCCTCCCTAATATCGCCCTCCTCTTCAAAATAAAATGTCTACAATTTCAATAAACAACACTGAAATGATTTTGTAAAGTACCCTGTGAAGAAAACATTTTAACCTGTCAGTAATCAAATTTTACAACATTTGGAATGTAAAATAGAAATGGTAAAAGTCTGGGGGTAGACACAACCTTTTAGCATTTTATGAGAGATCCTGTATCTTCATGTTGGTGAATTTAAAATCACTTTAAGTTATTTTTTTTCTCCTTATGAGACTTTAGATCTAAGCAGTCTGTCTCCAGCACTAACCAGGATCACTTCAATGCAGCAACATTTTCATGGAACGCAGCATTTGCTGTCAATCAACAAGGCTATAATTACAAAATAATGATGCCTTACGGACCCATTCTAAAAATACTTTGACATCTGAATCTGTGAGAGTAAGGGCTCAAACACCAAAAAGAATCCTCCAGATTCATATGAATAAAGTTCCTGAGAGTTGAGATTTTAAAATTCTGTGTCACACTAATTATGTGAATCTATGCTATATTTATTTATTATTTATATTTATTTATTCTTATTTCAACATATTATGGGGGTACAAATGTTTAGGTTACATATATTGCCTTTGCTCTACCCGAATAAGAGCTTCAATCATGTCCATCCCCCAGACAGTGCACACCACATACATTAGGTGTGAATATACCCATCCCCGCCTCCCCACTCCCACCTGCCCAACACCCAATGAATGTTATTACTATATGTGCACGGAAGTGTTGATCAGTTGATATCAATTTGATGGCGAGTACGTGTGATGCTTGTTTTCCCATTCTTGTGATACTTCACTTAGTAGAATGGGCTCCAGCTCTATCCAGGATAATACAAGAGGTTCTAGATCACCATTGTCTTTTGTGGCTGAGTAGTGCTCCATTGTATACATATACCACAGTTTATTAATCCACTCATGTATTGATGGGCACTTGGGTTGTTTCCACACCTTTGCAATTGTTAACTGTCCTGCTATAAACATTCAAGTCTTTTTTACAGAATGTCTTTTGTTCTTTTGGGTAGATGCCAAGTAATGGGATTGCTAGATCAAATGGTAGATCTGCTTGTATCACTTTAAGGTATCTCCATATTACTTTCCACAGGGGTTGCACTAATTTGCAGTCCCACCTGCAGTGTACAAGTGTTCCTATCTCTCTGCATCCACGCCAACATTTATTGTTTTGGGACTTTGTGGTAAAGGCCATTCTCACTGGAGATAAGTGACATCTTATTGCGGTTTTGATTTACATTTCCCTGATGATTACAGATGTTGAGCATTTTTCCCCCCAAACACACAGCCAGGCACAGGCATTCAAGGCCTGTAAGGTCTGAGGAAGGGTAGGAGAAATTAGAGAAACTCTCCTGGCACTCTGACTTACCGTGGGTGTCAGGAGTGTTCTCCAATGGCTGGAAGAGAAATAAGAGAGATCAAAACATTTCCGCATGTTAAGTGTAGATGTGTGGGACCTGCTAAAGAATGAAGGCAATGCAAGAGAAATGAAGAAAATACACTCAAATGTATCGGGCACTCAAATTCAAAGTGCTCAGAAAGGAAATGTATTAAACCTGCCCTCAAATCATTTGAAGACTGTATTGAATTAAATCTAACTAAAGCAACAGTATGGCCCAAACCTAACTCAACTAAAAATACATTGACTCATTGCAGACACTAGTAGTATGACAGAAGAAGAGGAACAAATATTTGGCACAAATATTATTTACTTCATTCTCTACATTTATCTTATGCAGAATATACAGCATTCAACCAAAAACTATGAGACATGCAAAGAAACAAGAAAATATGACTCATCATTAAAAAAATAAAATGGCCAAAAGAATCAGACCCGAATATGGTCCAAATATGTGACTAATCATAGAAGTGTTTTTAAATGAATAGTCACAGTAAATATATTAAAGGATCTAAGAGTGAAAGAGATAGATGAGCACATGGAAAATTTCATTAGCAAGATGGAAACTATATAAAAGATCTAAGGAGAAATTCTAGAACTAAAACAGATAATAACAGAGCCCATCACAATTCTTTCCATGCCCTTATCAGCAGACTGGATACGGAGGAAGAAAACACCAGTGAACTTAAAAGCATGCCAATAGAAATTATGCAAACTGGAATGCAAAGAGAAAAAAAAGGTGTGAAAAAATACAGCATCTAAAATCTGATGAGAAATATCAAATGGTTTAACGAAAATATAATTAGAGTTCCAAATAAAAAATAGAGTGAAGCAAAAAAAAAAATTGAAGAAATGATTGAGAATGTTGCAGGATTGATAAAGATATTTATCCATAATTCCAAGAAGTTCAGTAAATCCCAAGCAAGATAAATACAAAGAAAATCATATGTATATGCAACACAGTCAATGTGCTGAAAGCCAAATATAATCTTGAAATCAGCCTGAGGAAAAAAAGTCACACTTTATACTCAAGTGAATAACCATGAGAATGAAGTATGACTATTCAGCAGAAACAATGAAGAACAGAAGAAAAAGGACTAACATTTTTAAGTTCTGAAAGAAAAAAACTGTCAACTTACATACTAAATCCAGTGCAAATATTCTTTATGAAGGAAGGAAAAAATAAATAACTTTTCAGACAGAAAAAAGGTGAAAAAATTCACCTCTAGCTGACCTGCCTCATAAGAAATGTTACATGGCCAGGCGCAGTGGCTCACACCTGTAATCCTAGCACTCTGGGAGGCTGAGGCGGGAGGATTGCTCAAGATCAGGAGTTCGAAACCAGCCTGAGCAAGAGCAAGACCCCGTCTCTACTATAAATAGAAAGAAATTAATCGGCCAACTAAGATATATAGAGAAAAAATGAGCTGGGCATGGTGGCGCATGCCTGTAGTCCCAGCTACTCGGGAGGCTGAGGCAGAAGGATCGCTTGAGCCCAGGAGTCTGAGGTTGCTGTGAGCCACGCTGACGCCATGGCACTCACTCTAGCCCGGGCAACAGAGTGAGACTCTGTCTCAAAAAAAAAAAAGGAATGTTACATGATGTTCGTTAGTCTGACCAGAAGTACCAGAAAAGAACTTGTCTTCCAGGAAGGAACAAAGAACATCTGGAGAGAGACATATGTTTATAAAGGATTTTTCAAACATTATTCTGATTTTTTATATATATAATATACACATACAAACATATACCTATAAAATTTAAAAATATTTTAAATCCTATAAAATTATTCCTATTATGTATAAAATACAAAATACATTTTAAAATTGTAATATAGCTATATCTATGTCTTTATCAAATAGATATAGATAGATATTAATAGATATATGTAAAACTTTTAAAAAGTCTATTATAAACTGTTTACATTCAAAATTATATCAATGTATTTGGGGTTTATAGCCTGTGTCAAAATAAAATGTACAGCAAGAGAAAATAGGCAGACATGGTCAATAATTGGAAGTATATTGGTTTAAGATTCTTATACTAATTAAAAAATAGTGATTTTTTTAAAGCAGACTGTGAAAAGTTGAGGATGAATATTTAATATCTAGAGCAACCACTAAAAAACAGTTCCAGGAGGCATAGCCTTTGAGTAGAAGAGATATAATGGAATATTAAAATATACTCATTTCACCCCAAAAGTAGGCAGGGAAAGGAAAATAGGTAAAGAAAAAGCAGATGGGGCAAAAAGAAAATAAACACCAAGATAGTAAACTTAAATCTAAACATATCAGTAATTAAATTGAATGTAAATGGACTAATCACCCTGCTATGGGGCTCAGATTGCCACTCTGGAAGGCATGAATCATAAACCTTAGCAGCATCCACATGGTGCTATTGATAATTCTGCAGGCACACAACGTGCACAAAATGTGGAGGCATGGCTTCCTCCACATAGATTTCAAAGGATGTCTCAGACAGCCTCAGCACCCAAGCAGAGACTTGCCCCTACAGAAAACCCCCACTGGAGAAATGCTTAGTGGAGCAATGGGGTCAGGCCTGCCCCCAACCAATGCCAGACCTAGAGAGCCACCAGCATGCAATGTCAGCCTGGGAGAGCTGCAGGGGAGAGACTCCAACCCACCAGATGGACTCTGTGGGCTGTGCCCAGCAAAGCTGAGGGGTGGTGCTGCTCAGTGCCTTGGAGGCCAAACCCCTGCCCCAGTATGTCCAGAACATGAGACATAGAGTTGAAGGTAATTATTCTCAAGCCTTAAGAATTAATGTCATTTGCCCTGTTGAGTTTTGGACTTACTTGGGAACTGTTACTTCTTTATTTTTGCCTATTTCTTCTTTTTGGAATAGAAATATCTGTTTTTGTACCTGTCCCACCATTCATAGCCTCACAGCTAGGGAAAAATTTGCCCCAGGATGGATCATGTTTTGAGTCTCACCCATATCTAATTTAGATGATATAATTTGGACTTTAGACTTTTGAGTTGATCCTGGAACAAGTTAAGACATTTCTGTTGGAATGAATGCGCTTTTCCTGTGAGAAGGACATGAATTTTGGGGGTACAGGGGCAGAATGCTATAATTTGAATGTATCTACTCCAACACTGAGGTGTTGCCAATGTGATAATATTAAGAGGTACAGCCTTTAAGAAGTGATCAGACCATGAGGGCTCCTCTCTCATGAATGGGATTTATGCCCTTAAAAGAGAAGCTTCACATAGTTAGGCTGGCTTGTCCTTCCATCCTCCTCAATGTAAGGATGCAGCAAAAAAGCCCTCACCAGATACTGGCGCCTGGATCTTGGACTTCCCAGCCTCCAGAAGTGTGAGAAATAAATGTCTGTTCTTTATAAATTACCCAGTCTCAGGTATTCTAACAGCACAAAATGAACTAAGACACGCCCCAATTAAAAAGCAAATATTGTCAGACTGGAAAACAAAAACCAAAAAACAAAAACAAGGCCTAAATTATATGCTGTTTACCAGAACATGCTCAAAAGGTTAAGATGCAGAGAGATTGAAAGCAAAAGGATGGAAAAAGTGTGCCATATGAACACTAAGCATAAGAAAGCTAATGTGGTATATTGGTGTCAAAGTAGACTTTTAAAAAGAAAAATATTAACAGATGAAGAAGATTCCATAATGATAAAAACAATCAATTCACAAAGAAGTCATAATAATCTTAAATTGTGTATGAATTTAATAATAAAGTCCCCAAATATATGAATCAAAAATTTACAGAAATAAATGAAGAAATGGACAAGTCCACAGTTGGGGATATAACATCCTTCTCTCAGTAATTGATAGAACAAGTTAAAAAAAAATAGTAAGAATATAGAATATGGAACAACATTATCAACAACATGGCCTAATATACTTTTATAGAACACCATACATAACAACAGCAAAATGCACATTCTTTCCATGTGCAAATGGGACATTCACCAAGATAGATTATAAACTGAGTCATTAAGCAAGTCTTAGTAAATTGCAATGGATCAAAATGACAGAGTATGTTCTATGATCGGAACAGTATTTAGACTTCAATAACAATAAGATATCTAGAAAATCTCCAAATATTTCAAAATGAAACAACAGACTTCTAAATAGTCCAAGGGTCAAAGAAGAACTCTCAAAGGAAATGAGAAGCCCATTAAGCCTCAACAGCCTTTACATCTTAGTGGGGATGAGATTATCAGATCATTTCAGAGAGCAGGTTTTAATTAGTGGAACATAAAGGAGGACTTGGAGGAGCTGTGCTTAAGAGAAAAAGCACTAAACATAGAATTAGAGGACCTGATACTATTATTTACTGGTTGTGGTACTTTTTTAAAACCTCCTAGAGGATGCATTTCTCCATCTGAAAATAGGAATAACAACACCTGGAACCTCACATCTTTGTGAAGTTTAAATGCAATGCCTAAAAAAACATCTTCTAAGCATAGGACTTGGCCCATCCTAGTAGGTGCTCAACAAACGCCTGTTGGATGATAAAAGTAGCTTGAAGCTGTCAAAAACAAGCTTTATAATTTTTCCTAGAGCTCAATAAAGCAAGAAAGAGAAAGAAATATATTAGTTACATGAGAAGATTGTAAGTCACATCTAGGGAATTCCTTAAGGATAACTCAAAGGGGGAAAAATTGTAAATAAATCTCTGGAGGGAGATAGGAGTTGAGAAAAGAGAATGTGTGTCCATATTCTTCCATGCTCTCTCTTAACTGAACCAATGCATTCCAGCTCTTTAAACAAATATTATTTCCACTTCATTGCTATTTACAGCCATAGCCTAAAGCAAAAAGATCAGACTCAGCGTCTGACTAAACTAAGTTTTATAAAGAATGACAAAATAATTGGTAAAAACATTTCAGCTTGAGTATGTAAAATAGAAAAAACAAAGTAGCAAACGTTCAAAGCACAATGGGTTTTGGGGAACAACACTGTCTTCTCTTTGGCATTTCTCTAGGATTCATATCTTGGCTGGGTGACAAAAAGCTGTCCATCAGCGGCAAGCCTGAGCCTATCAGCCTTACAAATCAGAGTTAATAAAAGTCAATCAGTGATGGTTTAACTTGCTTGCTACTGCCTGAAGCAGGATTCAGCCCCAGTGTCTGTCTTCCACTTAGAAAACACTTTCTATGGCTACCCATAAATTCTAAAAATTTGCTCATCTACATATCTATAGCTAGGAAAAAGTTATTTCTATAAATATATATACCAGGCCAACACGGATGCATATGAACCCCCTACAGGTAAATGCACAGATATAAACTTAACCCTATATAGCTATGGATGCACAGAAAGATGCAGTTTTCTTAAACCAATTTTTAAAAATCAGACTCTTTAGAGTTTTGCCCTGTACATGTATGTCTTTCAGAATAAATGTCACCCATGTCATAATTGCCTTACATACACATTGGCCTGTGATGTTTTCAATAAATTAAATATGTGTTCATGTGTTCATTGCCCAAATCCTTATAATATCTACCAAGATTATGACATTGAATTAAAATTCACAAACAAATAGAGCTATTGGTTGATCCTTTCAGATCTTTGACTATCTACGTAGGCAGCAGCTGAACTTTTTGCCTCAACCAGGAGCTCTCTACAGCCAAACACATTTGTACCCCGTGCTCAGAAGGGCCAGTTAGGAGAAAGTCAGGAAAGAATAAGAATCTGGAAGAGGCTTCTGGGACAAATATAAATCAGAGAAAAGTTCTCTTCTAACCACACAACCTTCAGTTTTGGAGACATACTTAAAATCCAAAGGTCATGTCAAACAGAATCCAGGCAGGAAACAACATTAGCTCATTCATTCATTCAACAAACATTTGCTGAATGACAACTGTGTGCTTTTTACGTCTGTGCTTTTAACAGCAATGTTATGGGTCTATAGCCAAACCACCCTGAATGTGCTCAGTTGTCTGATCTTGGAAGCTAAGCAGGGTCAGGCCTGGTTAGTATTTGGATGAGAGAAATATCATGTGAGCCACGTATGTAATTTTAAATTAAATCAAATTAAATATCAAATAAATACATGTGAAATATATATTAAATTTAAATATTATATGAGCCACGTTTTAAAAAGTAAAAAGAAATGGGAGCAATTAGTTTTTATGATATGGTTTATTTAACCCAATATACCCAAGTATTATTTCAAGGTGCAATCAAAATAAATATTTACAAAAGAGATAGTTTACATCACGATTCAGACCAGCCACATTTCAAAGGCTCATAGCCACTTGTGGCTCGTGGCTACCATGTTGAACAGTGTAGTTCTAGGTGCTAAGGGTATAGCAGTGAACAAAATAAATTACCTCCCCTTGTGGAGATTAATCCTTGTGGGGAAGATAGATGGTAAACAAATAAATATGAGACATCAGGTTGTTGACGTGGTCTAAAAGGCCACATGTGATCTGGCCCCAGCGGCCTCTCCAAACCCATTATCATCATCATCTCCCACTGCCCCCTGCACTCACCGGGCTCCAGCCACACTGCCCGTGCCACCTTTTCCCGAATGAGCCTGCCAAGCCCGTGCCACCTCCGGGTATTTCCATCCACCTGGAACATTCTTCCCCAAGACAAAAATCACTCTAAAAGGTACCTAATCATAATAAATAGCTACAGAGTGCTTACTATGCACAATACATACATTTTTCTCAATTAAACTCCACAACAAAATAATGAGCTAGGTACTATTAATATGTACATTTTATAGATAAGAAAACTGCACTTTACACAGATTATGGCATATTTAATTTATTTAACCAATCCTTCTATTGCATGATTTTTTTTTCATTTGAAAATTTTTATACTCCATTACTGTTGTCTTAGTATTGAGGTACAATAGCTGGATCAAAAACTGGGGACACTTTGAGGCTTTAGGAACAGATTGTTAAATTATTCTCTAATAAAGTTGTATCAATGAAAGACCCACCCAGAAGCATTAGCAACAGAGCCTATTTCCCATGTCTATTGGAGTTCTCAGTTCAGTGCATTTTCATTATTTTTAATTTTTAGTGGTTTGATATGAGAAAGATGGCATTTCAATAATCTTTTAAATTTTCATTTGTTTAATTCTGGGTGAGGACATTTTTCACATTTGTTGGAAAATTTTACTTCTCCCTTTTGAACATCCTTGTATCTCCTGTTATTTTGTTCATTTACATATTCATCTTTTTCTCATTGTTAACAAGAGCAATGCTAGACCAGGGATGTTAGCTCTTTGTGTAGTTTTTATGCTGCAGGCATCTTTTCTTAGTCTATTCTTTGCCTTTTAATTCCATTTTTAAGTCTGTCCCACTGTTTTCTTTCTGATTGCTACTTTTGTGGGCATGCCTTAAAATCTTTCTCCCAATATTTTAGAATTACCTGTTCACCCTGTTCTCTCCAGCTGCGCTGACTGGGAAACCGTGGGCAATCGTGAGGCAATTGTCTTCCCAGATTGGGGACACTGGCCATTCCCGGGATGTTGCTTATCTGCTTATCTCGCTATTCTCCCCTTTCTTCAACCCTACCTTCTTACCTGCCTGCAAAGCCCATGGAACCTTTGTGCCAGGACAACTCCATCCTGTGACACTTTAGGATCCAGCTTCCCTGCCCTTCCAGCAGAGCGTTAGTTAGTCTCCAGCATTCACCTTAGGTCACTGCACACTTGCTAAATATCTGACAGTTCAGGAAGTAATAGAGGTAGAGACAGGCTTCATGTAAATTCTGGTTCTGCTGTTAACTACCTGGATCCTTACACGTAAGCTCTCTGTACCCACCATTTCTTATAAGATGAAAGGTTGGCACAGTGACCCTCAGCTGCATCCAAAGTCTAACATTTCTCATTGACTGCTATGATATGTCTTCCTTTTCATCTGGCTTTGCAAGAAACATATTCCAAAGTACAAAAAAAAAAAAAAAAAAAGGTAATCTAATAAAATGACCCACACTATGAGAGTTTCTGGCATAAATAAGTCCGAATGAGACCTAATGGTCTAACTTTCTACTTTGTAAGTCCATTTGTTGTATGACAATGCTAGGAAAATCAACTTCCCAACAGGGCAAAAAATAGTTATCTGTGAGGAAAAATAATCAAGGCTTGAAATTTCTATACACGGTGATCAATTCAAACAGGAAATTACTTCTAATTCAGAAATATCACAAGTAATAGAGAGTTGACTTTTTGCCTGAATTAGAAATAACAAAATTTACTGGGCTTGGAATCATCAGTCAAATATTAAGCTTCTCTTTCATATTCTCCCCAATGAATAATGAACTGCTTCACTGGACTTGAACTTATTTTGGATGTGAATTTATTGGACCATTTTCCTAGGGTAAAATTCCAGGCCAGAATTTCATGTTAGTAACAGAATACAAAAGTTGGCCTTCTTTGTCTTGTGTAGAAACTGCTACCTCTTCTAAAATACAGAACAGATTTTCCAGTTCGTTTTGCAGAAATGGCTTCCATGGGATTTGACAACACAAGAGTCATTCATTAATCTAATTGTCTTCTGCCATGAAATTATGCTTAATGTTAGTAATGTGGAGACAGTAATATTATAAAATATGAACTGCTAAAAAGTAGCCTGGAATACCCTGGCAATTTCCAACGACTTGATAGATTAATGTCCAATTTTGGTAAATCTTAGATATAGATTGATGGAGTCATTTAATAGCAAATGTAATTAGTTTTAAACTTTATTTACCATTAAATTATCCCTTAGCCCCTTAAATATAATAATAGGTAGGGATGAGAAATTATCATCAGAAATGACCATCTTTGAAATAAAGAGAGTTCGTCTTATTGGAATATTTCTCAGAATCCAATCCTAATTAATATTTTTTCCTGTACTATTGTCTGCTTAATATTATCTTGGTATAGGAAACCATAAAACAACTAAAAAGAAATCTAACTACAGTATAAAATGTAAGATAATTTGTCCACACACACATACATGCATATGTACATTGTAACTTACACTTTTTGCCTTTTTTTGGAAATAGCAGTTACCAGAGAGAATCTAAAATCATGTTTTCTCAAACTTATATTTCCCCTTTGAGGAAAAATACACATCATCCTAATCTTACTAAATAATTTGGATAAAGCTTAGGTGACCTAAAACACTTAGAAAATTTGGGGCCTAAAGCATTTAGAAAAATTGAGTTGTTTAGACATCATTTATCTTAGCCTATAAAAATTTAAAGTCTGTGTGTTTAAGGTGTCAAACATCTGTGTCTTTGAGGTGTCAAACATTTCCGACAAAGGTTTCAGCCCATAAAGTGCAAAAACTTCCGTAATTAATACTAGTGGGTTTTTTTCCCCTAAATCTTCCACTTTTTCAAAAGTGACTCGATGGAATATCTTGATGCCAGTTATACTAAGAACTAGTCTCAAATCAAAGAAAGAGCAATTTTTGTTTCTGTGGGGAAGAAATGGAGAGAAAGTATTTGACTGCTGCTCATTGCCTCCCTAGATTTTCCCAGTGGGCAAGGGCTCTGTGCATTTCACAGGATGGTTCTGCTGGCAGCACTCTTCTGGGCCCTTCAACCCCTTGACGTTCACCCCAATCAGAAACAAACCACAAAGTCCAAGAGTATTAGCTAAAAAGGCTTTTCTAGGACAGGATTTTCATTATATTCTCTCCTTCTCTGAAAGTTATTTTACTTAGAAATTGATTTACTAGGGAAAGGACACCTGGCTATCGGACGCTGTGTGACTCAGGGCGTCTGAAATCACTGCACCTCAGTTTATCTTTCACATCTTGCCCTCACCTCATCTTAAATGAATGCTACAAATAATATGTCTTGCAAAGGTCCTCAAAATCAAGTAAAGCCTAAATATAATAAAGTCCATCTGGTGGAGTGCTATTCCCTGGGGGCAGTAATGAATGAGGTTCTGGAGTCCCATTTGGATGCACAGTACTCTAAAGGAAGAAGCAGCCTCACTCTGCAGAACCTCCAGAAAACTTTTTTAAAAACCTATAAAATAGCCTATGTGTGTGTGTAGTTGTAAAAGTGTATAGCAAAAGTAAAATGTAAAAAAAAAAAAGTGATATGCATAAATTCATGATAGTCATTTCCTTTGAGGAAAGAGAGAATGGAAAAAGATAGAGAAGGCATCCATAGTAGTCCTTGACTTTATCTATAAGATTTATTTCTTGAAAACACATACACACACCCATCTAAAGTGCAATGTTAAGATTTGATAAAGTTGTATTATGGCTCCATGGATTTTTATTATATTATTCTCTATACTTGTCTGCATTGTTTGAAATATTTCATTATAAAATATATATTTTTAAATCACCCAAGCACAAGAATATTTCTCAGAGGAATCACCAAAGCAAGGAAAAATAAAACATCCCTCTCAACTTCTTTTCCCCATAAGAAGCCATGAATTATGGAGCCCAGAATGCCTTGTATTTGTAAGAGAGAGCCTTCTGAAGGATGCCTCACATTTATAAGGGAATATTCTTGTAAAGATCACTGCTTATTCATCCTAAATTCCAGACAAGGATATCCTACATTGGATTTGGTACAAGCTTATGATCCCGAAAGTATTACGGTTAGCTCTGCTTAACGTTTTATTTCTTAAGCAGAACACTTTAGGAATTCAGAGAGGATCACCCAGCTAGATCAGGGTGTTACTCTGCCCTGGGAGCACTGGGGAGATAAGATAACTGTGGAAATAAATGATGGAATGGACAGAGCCCTCAGTTTTGCTGTGTTGTTTATCATACTTGTAAGACTACGGCAATCAGAACGTATGTGTGTATTTTTCCCTTAAAACATCTTTTGAGTAGTAGTTGTGTGAAACAATGATCTGTTGAATTTAATTCACAGATCAAAGAGGGAGGAAATTAACCAACACAGTAAATTGATTATTTCATGGGTGACATAACCAAGGCAATGATTTATCTTAATAAAGGGCAACTTCCCTCTAGTCCTTAACTGAATTCCAGCCAATGCAATAATACTCGGCTGTTAATGACTTTGATGTTGATGTGGAAAAGTGAATGACTGCATAATCACCGAAATGGGACCTCATCACAGTTGGAAACGTTTAAGCCAAATCATTTTGGACTGTGAAAAGAGCCCTGAGTGGTGGATATTGGCTGGGTACCAGATCTTCAGTCTTAACTAAACAGGGCCTGAAAACTTTATCATATTGCACTGCTCTGGCTGGACCACAACTCTGACAGCTCACAGAGACTGGAGTTTAATGTATATGTCTGTGGCCTCACAGAGGAGAAAAAGAATTCCAGGACTTACAGCACCGATAATAAATACACGTCTATCAGCATTCAGCTGAAAGCGTAATTAGTTAAATCCGTCTTTGGGAGAGGGAATAGAAGAAAGAAAACAGAAGTCAACTTTAAAAAAAAAAATTGAACCAAAAAAAGCTTATTTTTATACCCCACGTTACTAAATATGGCTTAAGAGCTTGCAAGACAGTGTGAGTCATAGATGGCAGCCTCCACCCCCTCCCCTCCTCCACTCCCCATCTCTAAATAATAAAATGAACTAAAATTAGAGCTGCTTTCAAGTATGCTTGCTTGACGATTATTATTTGAGTTACAGCTGAGAAGTCTGTGAGGAGAGGGAGCACCCTTGGGAACATAAGTGACTCCCCAAGGCCCACTTTTTTGACTTCCAAATGGGGGAAAGGAAAGCAGCTTTGGTCTCAGCCCAATCACCATCAGCCAACCCAATAGATTTCCTCTTGTGCTAATCAGATCCTGGATAACATCAGCTTCCTCGAGTTAAATTATTACATCCATGTATTATGATACTAGTCTTTAACAAGTCTCTCAAACACACCCCCATCCCCTGGTCTCCACCCCACCCACCCTTGTTGCCACCTCGCACTGTCCCCAGATGCTCCCAAGCAGAAGTTCCAGAGAATTGTCCAAGTGAGCCTAGACCAGGCTTTGCAGCCACAGCTTGGCAGTTCAGACTTACAAGAAACACAGCTGTAGGTGCAGCTGGAGGGGCGCTAGGCACTTGACTGTTTGAACACCACAGAGCCCCCAGGCTCAAGAAACGCAGGATGCCTGATTCTGATGATTTAAAAAAAGATCTTTGTTCAGGGGCAAGGATTGTTAAACTGCTCATCCAGGCCTGCAGCTGGGGCTGACTCAGAGCAAAAAGCTGGAAAATGCCCATGTGGCAAGATTAGAAACTCATTTGTGTGGTTTGTGTGGCCTTGCCGGGAGCCTCCTTTTTTTCTCTCCTTTTTCTTTTAACCCAAGCCTTGATCAGTTTATTATTTTAAATGCACACTTTCCCTGCTGGATACCTGGCATGGCTGCAGCCAGGCAGCTCTTCCCCAGTGCCTGAATGACCCTTGGAGATTTTAGTCCTGGTCAGCAATCTACATAGGTGAGATCATCTGCGAAACTTTCAAATAGTCTATCTCTTTTTCTTTTCCTCTTTTTGCTCTCCCCAAACTGTCCTCCTCCATGTGCAAGAAACTCTTTTGTTTTATTCCCTCTCCTCGAATTCAATCTGAATCCAAGTGCTTTTAATTTTTAGTTGCATTTTGCAAGCCTGGACTTTCAGGAATATATGTTATGAAAGCACTGAAAGAAAAGACTTTCTTGTCATCAAAACCATAATAATTACGTGTCAAAGATAATTACTGCTTGGTGTGTAATACATCTAATACCAAGTGACAGAGAAAGTAGTCTACCGGCAGACAAGAGTAACTGCCGGCTGGCTGAAATCTGATATAAAATTAACCACCAGGCTCAAGCTCTCTGCCCACTGGAATTTCACCAGATAAAGGCCAATTCCACCCCCCCCCAAAATAATTCTTAGCAATGGTTCATTTATTTGTGTTTGTTGTAGGAAAACTTCTAAGAAATGCTTATATTTGTATACATACAAAAATGAGTTATATCTCTTACAAAGATATAAGACTGTATCCCAAGTTCCTGAGTTGCAGGCAGCATGGGGGAGATTATTTGAGGAGTAGAATTCTTTATAAAACAGCTAAAAACACAGCTAAAGTCTGGGCAATAAGAATCATAAGCTTTCACAAATATGCTAGCAGTTTTGCTCCATAATACCTGGATTTAGAATCTGAGTTTTATATGGGAAACCAAAGCCTTAAATGGATAGCATGTAAAGACGTGAGGATGCAACACAGCACTGTTAGAACAAAGATAAGGTAAAGAGAAACCCGGGGATGCTATCAAAGTGAAACATGATATTTTTTGAGAAATTTCCCTGAATTGGGCTGAGGGAGAACTATTAAAACTGTCAAGCACAAGAGTTCTGTTCAAATGTTCCTTCTGGGCAACTTTATAGTTGAGGATAAAGTCCAGTTTCTTTTGGCTCAGTGGTTCCCCTGCTCCGTTTCACCATGAGCAACATCAGCTATGCCAGGGAAAAGCTAGCTTGAGCCCAGCGTAGGCAAAATACTGGTTACCAGCAGGCAGGGCTGCGCACAGGTTATGCATTATTCGGTATGGATCTGAATCTCACCTACCTCAGCAGCAGCAAAAACTGTCTCCACAACAGCAGAAGGAGAGGCTAGAAATTTAGAAAAAGGATAGTTGTTGCAAATTGTTTCCTAATTAGCTGAAATCACTAACAGGTTTGCAGTCACTCAAATCAGTCTGCTGATTCTTATGCAATGAATGAACTTGGGGCCACTAGGTAGACAGAGGCACAAATGCAGAAGCCTTCAGAGGACTTTAGTTACTCTCTGAGGTTCCCCTTCATCAAGATTAAGCCTGAATTCAGCACAGCCTTCTCTCTGCAGCCTTAAAAATGAATCCTCTCGGTGTTTATTGAGCTCATACTCACCTCCATCAAAAACTCTGCCAGTACTTAATCACAGTAGACCGTTTTGATTCAGTGCTAAACTGCTCCTACACCATTTAGCTGTTCTGCCTCAAGTATACAGGAATTCCTTTTTAATTTGGGGGTTATATTCTTGAAAAATATCAAGATTAGAAAAACTACATTTGGCAAGGCTAAAAATCAGAAAATAATTAACATGGTATTAAATACATATATCTAATAATAATGAATAACATTTCTAGAAGGCATCAGAATTCAGGAACTAGATTAATTAGCATTAGAAATCTTCTCCAGTTGGTAACCATTTATTTGTTTAAGAAGTATTGCTTCATCATTATGCCTAGCTGAGGCACAGTCTCTGGCAAATTTTATGCAACACACACTGTACCAACTCAAGAAAATTTTTTTAACTATATCTCACTGGATAGAAATTCAATGTCCTTTGCACTTAGGTCCTCATTTTTGTTTTTGCTGTCTCTGTGAAATCCTCGTGTAACTGTCTATCCTTTCCCAAACATCAGCCTGCTTAAGGGCACATGTTACTGGTGATCCCCCTCCTCGATTAGAGCATAAATAATTTCCCTCTGTGCCACTCTATAGACCCTAACACATGACCTGCTGCGGGGGTGGAAGGAGAAAGACGAACTGATTTGAATTGCACATCAGGAAAGAGATCGTTTTCTAAACATTTGGTATGTGAATATAAAACTGTGCTGATCTCAAATCTAAAGCTGGTGAGGGAATACAAATTTACCTCCCCTCTTCACCTCTAAGATTCTGAGATAGAAACTAATGCTGTCTTCTAATTTTGCTGTTAGCAGGAGCAGTTGAGGATGGTAAAAATGAAATGCTGAGACATAAAAAGAATGATACAAAGTGTTCTCAGAAAAAAAGAAAAATATATTATGACTTCCATGTTAACATATTTAAGAATTTCTTCACACAATATGAAAAAGTGTATTCCATTACGGTTTTATCAATACAAACTACTGTTTTGAGCCCACATTTCTTTTCCAAAGAATATTTATGAAATGTTTAGATTGTTTTAAATATCTCAGCAAAAGATATTATTTCTAAGCAAAGAAAAATAAAGAGTTTTGAATATATATGTGCATATATATGAAAAATATATTAACATTTTATGAATAGTTAAACATCAAATAGGCCAATCATATTCTTAATAAGCCAAAATGTAACACAATTTTTGGCAGGTAATGACAAAAATTGCAAGGTAATGACAAAAATTATATAATCCAGAAACACAAACAGAAAAAAATAATAAAATGACATTAAGCAAAATAAATATTGACTTTTTGATCCTGATTATTTAAACTCTTAATAAATAAAAAATAACCACAAGGATACCAAATTCATTGTGTTGTACAAGGTATCCACGTATAGTCAGTAAAATGAAGCTTCTCTGAGCTACATCAGTATAATACACAAAGGGTAGATTTCTATCTGGTCAAAATAACATTTAAAAAATTTGTCTCAGACATACATTTTTATATAGTCTGGAATCCAGTATACCGAGTTATTAGATGTCAGTTCTCAATTTGCCAAGCTTACGGCATCATTTCTGTTGGAAGGCCATGCACACTTTAGCGTTCCAGCATTCTCCCACCTACACTGAGTGTCAGTCACCCGACAGGCTTCAGTGATTCATCATTCCTGGCATCCACTTCCTGAGACATCTGATTGGATTGAAATGATGTAAAGAGAAAGAGAAAATATACAAACCAGAGAAATCCACAAAAAAAATACAACTGGGTTTCTCTTGTTCTTGATGTTACTAAAGAATTTTCAAATGAAATATATTCATCTTCAGCCACACACAAAAATAAATAACCTTGGGAAATTGTGAAAGAAAGGAAGACCTGGCAAACAACATCAAAATAACAAATGGTTAAGATACGTGTTTTTACAAATCAGTGTCACAACACAATGCAATATCATGGCTAGCATGTTTTGTGAAGCTATACCTTTCATAAAGAGCATAGCTTTGTGAAGCTATGCTATTCAATAAAGAGCAGCAGGTTTTTGGCTAATGGCTTTGTTTTATTTCCGACAAGAAGCAACAATGGTTCCTGGAAGAGAAGTGACAAAGTGACCAAGGCTTGTGGGGACTGGTTTATCCAGTGCAGTGAATGTTTGGAATATTTCTGGGTGGCTCTGAAGTGTGACCTGGGCCACTCATTACTCAAGCATCCTTTTAATGTTTTTCCTCTGTGGTATGTACTTTCAACTATCTGTTTTACCTGCATTTAAACATCCTAGGTTCCTTTAATTATTTTCTAGGGATAAGTGTTCCAGTGATTTCCATCTAACAGCAACTGATATTAGTTCTGCTCTCCAGCTCATGAAATATAAAAACTTCCGAAGAGTCAAAAGGAACTTTAAGTGTTAATAAAATCCTCTCAGATTTTGACAGGGAAGGCTAGCACAGAGTACCTACTCAAACGCTCTATTTTTACTACCACCCTTCACTTGGAAATGCTTTTTCTTTCAAAGTGATGTTAAATATCATCTAACCGGATAGAGACAGTAGCATTGATCCTCTTAGCCTTGCAATGAACTGAACTTGGTTCATTCATCCTCACAGCCAAAGCCTGGGCCAAATGAGTGAATGGCTCTGACAGGGAAAAGTGGGAGCTTCCCTGACTAATAGCTACGATGCAGAGAATTTGAAAAAGAAATTAGAAGAATGCATTATCTGGAGACATTTCCTGCCACCAAACCACTCCCACTTAGGCCGATGACTGAGAAATCCCAGAAGGCGTTCTCCCCTGAATGTGGCCTACATCAATGGCACATTTCTGAATTGTCAGGCTGAAAGCCCATCAATAGTCATAAAGAGAAGGATGTGTCCTCATTGGGGGTGTGTTGATGGATCTGATCCAGAACATGAGAGGTGACTCCCGGGTTACTTGCATGTTGGACATATTTGGGTCTGCTGACTATGCTTCTGAATCTAAATCAAAACCATTCTCCCCGCTTCATTCAGTACATTACATAATATGAGCAGGGCTGTCTAGATGCATAATTATCACTGCTCATGAGAAACAGGCCCAAAAGAATTCTCTGACCTTGTGCTGATAAATTGTGCTGAAGGAACGAGGGGCTCAGAACTGCCAGTCTCAGTTACAGACTCTGAAAAATTAAGTTGGACTGAAGGAAAATCAAGCTTCTGCATGGCACATTTCTCAGTAGACTGATACTCTAATCTATTGAAGTCTGTTCCTCAAGACCCCGGTTCAAGCCCTACCTCTGCTCATCAGTCAGCACATCATTCCTGGCACTAAACAACATGCTTGTAATTTCCATCCTGACTGGAATTAGCTCCTGAGAGGAGTGGGGAGGAGTCGTCGAGGGGGAAGGAAGTTAGAAAGAAATGGTTGAAAAAGTACTTTTCCTAAATCAGAAACATCTGCTAGAGTTATAAATGGTTTTAAATAGAAATCAGAGACAAGGGGGTCTGCATAGACGTAGAAAAAAATGAAGCCACCGCTCACTGAAAGCTCCCAGGTAACTGAAACAAACAATATGACCATATATTAGAGCAAACTTTTGAACCTGCTTGGTGGCTGACACTTGGCATTTTGTGTTTGGCTCCTATTACAAAGAACCATGTAGTACTAAGGACCTGTGTGTCCTTCTGAATGCCTGAAACGCTGGGGCGTGACTTGGCAACTTTACACATACTTGTCGTCATCCATTAATCTCATCGCAGACCCTTCTTACTATAATTCCACAGGGAGCTTTTCTAGAAGACACAAGGAATGAGAAGGATGCTCCTCTCCCTCAGCCCTGATAAAATCCTCACTCTAACTTAGATCTTCCTAAAGATACAAAAAAATATGGAACGCAACAGAGGATTACTAATATAAAAGGAATGCCAGCTTTTCCCTCTCTGGTGTCTGTATGTCGATGTATAGTTTAAAAAGTTCTTAACTTGAATATTCTAGAAGGAATTTGTAAGATGCTCAGCCCTACTGGTCTTCTGTGTACAGTCCTCCCAAATCTGCCTTGAGAAACCCAATCAAAAACTTCTTAATTAAAAAGAAAGCTACATGAATTCTAAACCAGTGTTGCCACCAGCACAGAAATTCTTCAGCAATACCTCTAATAAACTCAGTCCCACCACACAGAAAAACAACAGATTCTTGTCCTGATTCATGTTTTTATTGAAATTTAGAGATTGCCAAGGTTCAGGTAACACCAAAGCAAATGTGTTGTGGGCATTTTCCCAAATGAGTATACCCGAAGAAGTAACCAGGGATCTAGAAAGCAGCTGGAAGTTTAGGAGTAAAAATAGGATTTTGCCACAGTTTTTATTACTGTGACAAAATGTAGAATTACTAGGAAGTGGAGAATACGAAGAACATAAAAATAAGCCAACCTTCTTTTAATCCAATGCTGGGAATCTGAATGAGGTGAGTATTGCTTTGCTATAAAATAGCTAAAGGAAAGGAAAGAGGCTAACAGTGAAATAAAGAGTTTCTTTAAAAGCAAACATCAAATTGCAACCACATCAATCATTCCTTGATCTTAAAAAAAAAATAAATGAGTGCTTTTCTCCACAGTTGGAAATTTCATTACTTCTGTATGTTCTCCTTCTTTGTTTATAAGCTGACTAAGAACTCCTGGAAGTTTTGCTTTCGTTTGGGAAGAGGGGTCAGATTTTTGATGGCCCCGAATATTCCTCAGGGATTCTACCTCAAGACTTAAGTTTAACTTACTTTTTCTTTTCTTCTTGGCTTTTCCTTGTGGGGGACCAATAAATATATCTTTCAAATATACCATTATAAAATAGGCTCCCTGCTGTGCTATAGTATCCAAAGAGTTACTCCCATTATGGGGTCTTAATGAAATACAGATCTTTCAAACTCACATCTAAAATGTCATTTTGCACATAACTATTTTATTGCATAAGATGCAGTGGTCAAGCAAGCAAATGAGTTATTATACTGAATTAAAAAGACAGAAAAAAGGATGAGGATCTTTTGTATGTTGGGGAAAAAATTATAAATTAACAATGACTATTTCCCTTGAATATGCAGAGTTTCAGAAGCCATAGAGAAGGTTCAGAGCAGAACAAAAATGATTAATGAAAATGGTGCTAGTTTTCTATAAAAGAATAGATGAGAATTCTGGAACTAATTAGCTCTGAAAAGAATACAGTAAGGAAAGCATCACTTGGAAATGACTTTATAGCAAAAGTTCTTCCTACAGAATCCAGAGTGGAGGCAGAGAAAGAAAAATAAATGGGATAATAAATGATACAGATGAACACCAGTCACGTGTCTTTTCAGAGATAATGAAACACATTTGGTAAAATCTGCAGACACTGAAACTCTTATTTTAGATACAGGGGGGAATATCAGGAGACCCAAAAGTAAGTCCCCTTTACATGAAATGACCTGTAGATACTGTATTTTTCTAAGGTTATTTATGGTTGATGTTGACCTTGAAGTATTATTCTACTCCATTGCAACACTCAATTCAGGAATACATGCAGATAAAGAAAGTAAACCCCTTTTAGGTAAAGTAAAATGTGTCCATGTCCTGTACTGAATTGTGCTCTCAAGGAAACTCTGTGTAATTAAGGGTGATCTAATTGTGTCTCATCATACGGTTTGATTATAAAGGTAACTTGAAAAAAATAGTAGCTCCATTACTAAAGGATTTCTTGTTCACTTTTCCATTTCTGGGAATTTGACTCAAAGGTGGTAGCATAGCAGGAGTGGAGGGGCAAATCGCTCTCATTCTCCTGACAGCTCTCACTCTGAATTCCTGCCTCAGTTTAATTCTCTAGAACTTTGCTTGTCATCTGCTTCCTGGAGTTGTTCTCCTTCCTTACCTTGTCTGCACAAAAGTTGGAATTCTGCTTCACTGGTGTTGTTGCATGGAATTAAAATTTATTATAAGTTATGCACAGAATAGAAGCAAGCTAGGTTCTCTCTGCCAACCCTTCTAGTGGAATTTCTCCCTAGCCAACACTCTCCTTAAGCCCATTGCTGCCTGTGTCTCTAAAGCCCTTTCCTATGCCATCCTTCCAGAATCCGCAATGTCCAATTTTTTGGTGGCCCCATTATTTTAGTAATAGGTCAGTTACTTTTGAAATACCTTCAAAACTTAGTTTTCCCCTGCATCTAAGCTATTCTTGTCTTCTTTTCTATCCCCACCTATGAATAATATTAATAACTAAGCAACAAAGCTAGAGTTAGGAAAGAAGAAACTAGGATAAAGAGAAGTCTCAGCTACAAAGTAAGAGAAAGTATTAAAAAGAAAATCTTGTTTCGTTCAGCTCTGGAAGGTTGTGAGAAGAGAAAAGGGAGGAAGCAAAGAAGTTGAGGAAGAGAAGTGAAATCCCTTTTCTGAATTCAGTCTGGAGAGAAGACAGTATATTTGATAGAGTGAGAATACTCAGCCCAAGGGACTCTGGAAAGAAATTGGTGCACAGGTCCTGCTGCCCCGAGTACACCAATGGAGTGGCCACATAAAAGTTCATTTGACAACGATTGCACAGTCACTGGGCAAAGGGATTGCAGAGTTTAGCATTCCTGAGCCATTTCTGTTTCCTATACACCATGGATGGAACATAGAACACGGATCTCAGAAAGCCCCTGAGCTGAGAGCCAGCAAGATTCTCAGGGAGGTTCATCCTGGCAGTTGTCTGCAGCAGAATGATGCTAGGCAGAGACTCAGAAGGGTCTGTAGTGTCAGCAGGAACTGCAGTGAGGCTGCAATGAGGCCACACCAGCCTGGAATTGTCCCTGGGCCCTGAACAAAAGACCTCCAGACCCACAGACCTGTGGATCACCACTTTAGCCAAGACAGCCCGCTGAGCAAGTAGTCACCAGACATGATGGGACACATTCAGAAACCAGAGGAGCTGAAAGACATCATAGCTCCAAGGACCCCTTTCCTTCAAGAATATATTAGTTAGGCCACCTCATGCAAGTACATGCCATCTTGGGAAAAAGGAGGAAAGATTAGGCATTTACCCAAAGGAGATTGAAATTACCAGATTGGACTAAATGTAGCCCTTCCTCTTCCTCTTCCCATCCATTCCTCTATTTACCTAGCCATAAGGAGAACAGGCAAAACTGATCAGCTAGTAAGAAAATAAAGATCCTGTGTTTCTCTCCATAGCTATGTCTAGTATAAATAAGTTTTTATATGTTACCATTTATTATACATGGCCTCCCTACTAACTTTTATAACAGGTGTCCTTTTAAGAGTGCTCTTAAACAAAACTGTGAAAAATCCCCTCCCAATGATGCTAAGGCAAGACATACTAATATTTGTTATTTTTCTTTTCTTTCCTCCCTCTCCCTCCTCTCACCTTTTTTCTTCCTTCATTTCTCTGTCTGTCCCCTTCTCTCTTTCTGCTTTTTTCTCTTAAGCTCTTTTTTTCCTCATGTTTTCATCATTAAGGCAATATTTCAGTATTTTCCAGTATGGATCAATTTTACAAAGACGATCTGGGGCAAAGTTAGCAAATATCTCGAATACCCTTGCTCATCATAAGCATACTTCTCTATTCATGATTTAGTAGAGGTGAATACATTTTCTGACTTTTAGGTGTTTCATTTGTTGTTATTTTTAATATACAATAGGCATTTCAGACGAATACTAAATCAGTAACTAAGGAGACCCTTGAACTCTGTTCATTTTAATAAGGCTATTCTATAAGATTTCTGTATTCCATATCATCAATATACAAACATCCAATTGACCCCTAAAAGGATAAAAGGATATAGTGACCTATTCCTAAGAACTCTGATTTTATAGAACCAATAGAAAAATCTAAACCCCTCAAATTGATTTTTCTACATATACAATTTTAAGATATAACAATAAGATAATCAAACATAATTATCATCAGAGTAGTGCTGGCTATCTTGCCTTTCTCTCTCCACATTTATACTTCTGCACCTATAGGACTGCAAAGGCTTCAATATTGCCTTTTCATTCTGTTTTGTTAGGAAAGAGCTCACCTGCTCTTGCTGCCTCTGACACAATAAAACTTTTGTTTCAAAAATATTGGCAACTCAGCTAGACAAAGTCAGTATTATGTTCCCTAAATACCAATGTTTTTGAAGGAAATTAGCTTCTGGGTTTTTTGTTTTGTTTTGTTTTGTTTTTACAGCTACCTTATATTTGTATCACACATTTCCCTGAATGTCACAAAGTGATTTACAGGTGTTAACTGATTCATGCTTACAAAGGAGTTAGTGGAAGACACGATGTTTTGATCCCAATATTAGAAATAAAGACACAGGAAGTCATCAGTTGCATGAAGTCAGAAAAGTGGCAGAAATAAAAATCTGGATATTGCATCACAATTTGTCTTCACTCACTCACCCAAGAATGGCATGGTACTCGAGAGTCAAAGGTGTCAACTGTGGCGCTAACTAGCTTAGCTTTCCTGAACCTCAGTTTCCTATTTATAAAGATTTTTAAGTGCTGGATTTTTGAGCTTGGAAGCCCACTGAACTCAAAACTGATCATTGTGTTTATTCAGCTAAGCACACATTTACATGTACATACACACACATTTGCTTAATTCCATTAAGATAAAATTGTACCTTCAATTTTTATTTGAAAAGCAAAAATCATTTGGTCACATTAAGAATAGACAAAAACACATCATTTCATTTATTTATTTATGAGAGAAATATGGCAAGGAGGCGATTATCTATACTACTTACAAGCTCAGTTTCTTCCATATATCTTTCTGCTCCACCCCTGCTTCCCCCAACATGCAAACATTAGCAATATTGATTTCCTGCTAGCATTGATGTAATAAACAAAATATTTTTACCATTATGGTAGTTATATATTTTTCTATACCTGAAATTTTAAGCAATTGTAATTTTTAATATGCCCTCTCATATGTTCATTTTTTAAGTAAAAATGTGAAATGTCAGAATTTCCATGGCAGAATTCTTTTTTATTATTATTATTTCAGGATATTATGAGGGTAGAAACATTTTGGTTACATGTAATGCCTTTGCCTCACCCAAGCCAGGGCTACAGGTGTGCCCTTCCCCCTTACAGTGTGCTCCGTCCATGGCAGAATTTGTTGATTTTACTTTTTACTACTTTTTTGATCCTTTAGTTGATTCCTGTGTGTGTCTGTGATTACAAAACCTGCACTGTCTCCCATTCCTTCCAGCTTTTCTCACTTGGTTCTACAGCAAAGTAAACTTGTACCTACCATTAAGACCACACAATGCACTGCTCTGCTATTCATGGACCACTCCCCTTTTCAACCCTGTGCCACATTGAGATATGGAAGAAGCAATTAATGATGGAAAACAACAAAAGATTTTTCTTATTATCACAAGATTGAGAAAACCGCAGACATATTATCCTTCCTGGGGCCATATTGAAAATGATAAAAATGTGCTGTGTTTGGTGCAGACGTCAAATGTTTCCAAAGATGTGGAATTAATTCAATTCCATAACTCCCACACACTGACACAAACTCTTCATATTACTATGAACTCTTTTCTTATATGCCCGAGAATGTTTGGGGCACCATTTACAATCAGAGAAGAAACTAATCAGAGTGATATATTACATGGTGTTGCTTTCAGCCACAATATAGTAACTAAGACGAGAAACAGTGGGCAAGATTTTTGTTGTTGCTGTTGTTTAATTGTTTGGTTTTGATTTTGTTTTTTTCTCTGTTCCTTCCCAGCGACCTTACATTACCAAAATGAGAACACAATCTTGATAAACTTGTGACTTAAGAAGAATACTGGGAGAATCTAAATATAGTGAAAAACAAATGACTGTCACTGACATCCAGGATAAAATATTTCAACCTTGTTTTTTAGAGGATGAGGTTATTTTACACATCCCAAATTAACCTCAACAGGAAAACTGCCTTTTTTTGGGTAAATCAGGAAAACAGAATGAAATTTATGAATAGCAAGAATATGCAGTCATTCAAGACAATGAACATTCTTTTTTGAGATTTTTTAAAATGTCTACTTGAATCAATTAATGAGAAACAGAGGCAGAACAAAGCCCTAAGGGGATTCCTCTGTCCCAGGCGTATATATTCTTCCTGTTAGTGGGGTCAATGTGGGGAGAATAAACAGCAGTGAGCAAATACTTCTTTTTAAAAGGATCCTATGCCTTACAATTTAATACTAAAAGATGATTCATCAAAAAAATGGAAATCCATTAGTAATTTTGCTTTCCAGAATAACAAAACTTTGAAAAAAGATTATTAAATACAGGAAGTAACCTAATTCACAATGAATTCATCTTCATCATTACTGATAATGATAATCACTTGCAAGATATATCCTAATGTGCTCTGCATATTCATTCATTAACCAAACTGGAAAATCATCACTTAAATATGTGGATTATCCCTAAATATCAGACATATGGCCCTGTAAGCTATCCGGCCATGTCCTATATTTTATCGAAAGGGTAGGACATTGGTTGAGATTTTGATATACTTGTAATTTGGGGGGCAAAGCTTAAATAATCACCGTAACCTCTAATCATTTAATTCTAAGTGATTCAAACCAAATTTCTCATAGTGTGTGTCAGGCTAAAAAGTAATTTCGATATTTGGGATTCACAAGTCTGAAATATATGACATACAGTTCTTAAAGCAATGATTCATACTCTGACAAATAATATAAATGAATGTATCTATTATTTTAAGAGTTGACATATTCCCATCGACTTGTACGTCTTCTCAAATGGCCTAAAGTTCTTTTTCATTATGCTAAACAACCATTATTCCCCAGATCTAAACTAGAAAAACCAAGGTACACATCATTGAAAGTCTTGCCATGAGTCATTTGGCAATTATCTGAGAATAATTATACTTGGAATTCTGACTCACAAATAATATAGCCATTCTACCCACCTTCTTTGTACAAAGGCTTAGTGTGAAATGGGAACCAAGGAAATAAAATAAACGTCTGTCTCCAATATTCAGAACATCTGCATGAGTAAAAATTATTCAAAAAGATACCATGAATTTTTAAAATGAAATGCAGCATGTAAAAATTAAGCACCTGGTCTTTTCCTTTATATTTCATTAAAAAATTCTAAATAGACTATCACCAGCTGTACATTTTACTGCATTTTATATTATGGCAGGCAGTCAAAGTAATACTGCATCCTTTCTCATCTGAGTTCCACATAAAAATTAATAAAAAAAAAAAAAGGAAAAAGGCAGAACATGCCTTTTGTCAGATGCAACAAGGAGTTAAGGATGCCATACAAACCAATAAGACCATAAAAATAATCCAAAAAGAAATTTGATTTCAAATAGAATCCTTGAAATAAAGGAAAAGGGATATTATTTGATTTCTTGTTAATTCAGACTTCCTAAAAGAATCATAGGATTTGAATAAGAAATTTCATTTAGCTTTGGAGAAAGGATGTATTTAATTTATAAAGAAAAACTGGGAAAATAAATGAAAATGTCATCTTACTGGTTATTTTTTTGTCATATAACCTGACGAATCATCAACCAACCAAAAAGAACATACATGTTATAAGCCAGGAAGTAACACTTTCTAAACTTGACAGTTGGTTGGCACATACTATAGTATCAATACCAATCAAGTTTTCATATTTTTGAGACAAACACGGAATAACTGGGAAAAAATCCTAAAATAAACAAGAATCATTAAGTCTCAAATTGGCAGATAAACTTAGATTTCAATTGGCATTTCTAATTGTTTTATGCAAACTGAGTATTCAGAAGGATTCAAAAAGTTTGCCTCTTTAAAAATATTCATTCCATAACAATTTAATATTAGTTTCTGATAAAAATGCTTACTTTGGAAATATGCAGAAACTCAATGTTTTTTTTTTTTGATAAGCTTTAAAGATATTTTAATACAAGGTATTCTCAGAAAAAACCTATAATAAATTTGGCAGAACCATTAAAATGTTTTCCTTGAAGTGAATTTCATTTCATTAGTATTACATGGCATTATCATTTGAGTTTTAAAAATGATTTTAAATTATTGTTTTTTGATTATAAAAGTAATACATTCATTATATAATTTTTAAAACAGAAATATACAATTTAAAAATGAAAAACTAATGCAGAGATTATCATTGTTAATATCTTTGTGTATTTTTCTCTCTTTTTTTTTTCTTTTTTATTGGGGGGAAAACTACAAAGCATTTACAGTATAATGTTTACAGTCACAATTTGTAGTGAGCTGATTTCCCAAAATATATTACCACTCAAGTTGACTTATCTTGTTGCATTCAAAACGGCCTTTTTTGTTTTTAAGATTTTTCTG
>CAUYRT010063392.1:0-36503 GCA_963574885.1 Lepilemur ruficaudatus | reverse complement strand
ATTGTGATAATAGAGAGTTTTATTTATTTTTATGCCAGCTTATATTGTGAGAACACATTTAGTCAGTTTGAGTTTTATCAATCCTGTTATGCTTGTCTTTGGAACATCTTTCGCGTATTCGAGGTTTGTAGTTGAAAAGTTCACTGTAAAAAAATGAAAAACAAAAAAATGTATTGTTTTTATAGAATAAATTTATTGGAATGTGAAAAAAAAAAGGAGTCATAAAGAAAACACAGATCATATCCACAAAGGAACAATAATTAGACTGACAGCAAACTTCTCCATAACAACAATTGAAGCCAAGAGACAGTGAAATATTTTCAAAGTTCTGAGAGAAAATAATTTTGAACCAAAAATTACGTACTCAGCAAAAATAACCTTCAAAAATGAGAGTGAAATATTGTTTTCAGAAAAGCAGAACATAAGGGAGTTTACCACTAGCAAATTTACATTGAAGGAACTACGAAGAATATATTTAATACTTCAAAAAGAAAGAAAAGGATATAGCAAAAGAAAGGTCTGAAAAACAGGAAGAAGTGGTAAGCAAAGAAATTGGTAAACATGTAAGCAAATCTAAATAAATATTGTTGGTTTAAAATAATAATGTCTAATACAGAAATGTTTAAAAGATAAACTAAAATACTGGTTAAAACTCCATATATGTGAGGAAGGAGATAATCAGAGTTTGCATTCTAAGGTCCTTTTGTTGTTCTGAAGGGGTTAATATACTAATTTTAGATTTCAAGGGTAACTAATATAAGAATAGAGTAGAAATAGTATATAACTTCCAAGCCTAAATTTTTTAAGTCAGAAAGGGGGAAAAAAAGCATAAAAAAGTAGGACAAATAGAAAGCAAAAGTAAGATTATACAAACAAATACGAATATAGTAGCAACCACAATACATGTAAATGGCCTAAATTTCCTGGCTAAAAAACAGATATAGTAAGATTAAGATTTTTTTTAATAATACCAATTCAGATATACAACACTTAGAGAAAGGATATGTCTAACACAGAAAGACAAAGAAAGTTCCAAAATAAAAGGACAGAAAAATATATTTCAGCAAATGCTAATCAAAAGAAAGCCAGGGTAGCTTTGTTGATATCAGTCAAAATAGACTTTAAGACAAAAAGCATTAATCAAGATAGAAAAGCATTAAAATGTGTAAAACAAAATTTGATGACACTGTCATCTTTCTTCAAGTTATTGCTTGGTCAAGCAGACAATAAATAATTAGTAAAAGTATATAAAATTTAAGCAGCACAACTAAATAGCTTAATTCACAGACATAAGTAACCTCCCACCAACCAACTATAATATATGTAATTTTTACATGGAAGAGTTATAAAAATTGCCCTCATACTAAGCCACAAAACAATTGTCAGCAGATTTCCAAGTATCACTATAATATTGACCATATTCTCTGATCATAATAAAATTAAATTAAAATTCGGTAACTAAAAGATAAACCCCCCAAAATTCCCCTTATATGTGGAAATTTTAAAACATTTCTAAATACCTCATTGATCAAAGATATCATAATGGAAATTTTTAAATACTTAGAGTTGAATGATAATGAAAATATTACATATCAAAACTTGTGGGATACAGTGAAAGTTGTACTTAGAGGAAAATTTATAGTCTCAAGTGCTTTTACCAGAAAAGAAAAAAGTGAAAATTAATAAGCTAACTTTGAGCAGGTTGAAAAAAAAAAAAAGACAAAAGGTGGAGAAAGGGAGGATAAAGATGAGAACAGAAATTAATTAAATTGAAAATAAAAATGCCATATAGGATATAAACAGAGCCAAAAGATGGTTCTGTGAATGGGATTCATAATACAGGGTTTGGTTAAACTTTTTTGTAAAAAGGCAGATAGTAAGTAAATATATTTGGCTTTGTGGGTTGTATAGGCTCCATCACTGCTATTCAATTCTGCCCCTGTAGGTCAAAAGCAGCTATAGATAATATGTAAATAAGTAGGTATGGCTGTGTTCCAGTAAAATTTTATTTAAAAAAACTGGTGGTGGGCTACATTTGGTCTTTGGACTATAATTTGCTGACCCCTGGACTAATGGTAAGACTGATGTAAAAGAATGAATCTAATGAGAAAGTTAACAAAGTGGCTGGATATAAGATCAATATACAATATGTCAATAAAAATTAATTGCCTTTTTATACATCAGTGACACAGAAAAGTAACTTTTTAAAAATTATTGATAATAACAACAAAAAAATGTAAGTACCTAAGAATAAATCTAACAAACCTTATGTAAGACCTAAAGAAACTAAAACTTTATTATTTAATCTGCTTCAAACCAATAGTTCTCAAAATTTTCATCTCAGGACTCCTTTATACTCTTAAAAATTACTGACAACTCCAAAGAGCTTTTGTTTATTTTGAGGGGTTTATATATTTATATTTACCTCATAGAAATTAAAACTGAAATTTAAAGTATTTATTAATTTTAAATTAATAATAAACTCACTACATGTTAACATGAATAACATTATCTTTGTGAAAAAACTATATTTTTCAAAACAAAAAAGTTAGAAGGATAACATTGTTTTGTATTTTTCCAAATCACTTTAATGTATGGCACAATAGAAGACATTTAGATTCTAATATCTGTTTTAGTATTTAATCTGTTGTGATATGTAGTTTTGGTTTCATTATATGAAAAAATTCAGCCTCACACAGATACATAATTGGAGTAGGAAGGAGTATTTAATAGCTTTTTAAAATAATTGTGGGTATTCTTTGATACTCCATCAAAATTTGACAAGTGGTAACTTCTTAAAGATTAGTTCCAATATGGAATCTAAAATCATATCAATGAACTTTTCATACTCCATTATATTAAAATTCATTGTTCTTTCTTATGCATTGAATAGGTCTTTTATCCAGGTATGATTTCATAAGACCACAGTCGGTTATTTGAAAAATATTAGTTTACCAAGTTATATGGATCTTCAAAATGGTAACAGCATTTTACAATGTCCAAAAAAAATCTCATAATATTACCACCAGTCTCATCAGAAAAGCCTTTCAAATTTTGGGAAGCTGTCAAGCTCACAGTAGGAAATACACATCTTCCAAAAATATGATTTTTATTTGAAAGCTTGAATTTTATCACTGGCAACAAATACTGTCAGTTGTTTTCCCTGAAGTGACAGCTCACTCACCTTGTTCAATTTCAAGAAAATATCTGCCAAATACCAACTCTGAATAACCGTAGTTTGTCAGTCATTCTTTCAAGGAAAAAATGGTGTTCTAGGAAAATGTAGCTTGTTCAACTTGCAACTCAAACAATCCCACAAATGCTTTCGTTGAGACAACAATCATACTTTAGTATGCAGCAAAAGTACTTTACATGGATGTCTCTTTTGTCAAAATGTTAAATGTTGTGTACTCAAGTGCTGAGATTTCATACAAATAATTTTTACTACTTGATCCAGTACATTTTAAGTGAATCTAGCATTTTGTTTTACCGTGAGTGTGTGTGGTGGTGAAGAACTAGCATAGCTTGGTGCCACTGCCTTGTTTCATGCTGAGGTGCCAACAGTTTTACCCACCATCACATTTGCACCAGCAGCACACCCATCAACACTGTGAAAAAGACACAGCATCTTAGTATTATTATGAAAATAGTATTGACTTCATTGACGTTCTGAAAGGATCTCAGGATCCCCAGGGGTTCCACAGACCACACTGAGATCATTGCCATAGACCTTCCTGTGGCTGTCTCCTTCACGTCATTAAGATCTCAATTTAAATGTCATGACCTCAGAGAGTTCTATTATCCACAGCTCCACAGTGACTCCTATAGCACCCTATTGTGTTTTTATGATAGTACTTATCACTACTTCATAGTTTGTGGCTTACTTATATGTTTATTGTCTGTTTACCCCAAGACTTGAGAATGAAGGGACCTTGTCTGTCCTTTCAATGTAATACCTGCATCTCCAAATCCTAAAATAATCACTTGGCACCTAAGCACTCAGTACCTGTTCATGGAATGATTGATTCAGGTTGAGATTGTACGTAAGGAGTTGAGTTTCTCACCATTTCTCATTCAGATGGCCTCATGGCTGTAATAGCTATTTTATGCTCACTCTAGATTCTTTGGATAACAACAAAAGGAACTTTTGAGTTCTGCATTTTACATGTATTTGCTCAGTCCCCACTAGAAACCCTAAAAGTTGAGTCTTATTTACTCCTTTTTACAGAAAAAAAGCATCTGAAGGTCAATAAGAACTATTATAAACATAAGGAGTTAGTGAGTGTTAGAGCCAAAAACTGAACTCATATCCTTCATCTTCCTCCCAGGCGAAACAGTAACTCAATGGATGCACATTAAGACATACTCATAATTATTGCTCAGAGTGCCAGAGTTTCAAGAGTTGGCTGCCAAATGATGAGGAAATAGTCATTCAGAAAGTGTGCTTGTTAGAGGGAATTTTTAAAATAATTAAAATTGAAACTCTGAAGTTATAACAAATGAGCAGCAGATTTTCAAAATTAACTTTTTTGCACATTTTAGAAATGTTTACCTCAACCTTCAATTCCCAAGAAGCCATTATATTTCTTCAGTCGTTTGCCCAGAACTTCTTCAGATCCTTCCTAGGAACTGCAAAACGGCAAATGAGCATGAAGTTCTCATGTTACATTCACACCAAAGACCTCTCCTTTGCCCTGGTTCCTGGCTGGAACAAGTATACAATAACATGTGATAACATACCATGTCAGCATGAAGACTCGGGCCTGAGCCTAATCTCAGCTATTTAATCCTTACTTTGTAGACTATCCCCCAGAGAGGCTACGACTGAATTTCTAGGGTCACAGAGAAGTCGACACTAAAACATGGAATGCAAGTCAGGCCTCTTTTCATGTAGACAGGTGCTCTGTTTGCTTTAGGTTTTATTTGCAATCTTTCATACTAGGGAGAGATTTACCAAGAGACTTTCACAAGCGCTCCTAGACTAACCCATTAAATACCAAATGATACAGGACCTTTGAGAATCAATTCGCTAGGATTGTGTTTGCTAGCCCTGAAATCTATAACTTCAGAAAATAAAGTGCAGTGCCAACTCAAGTTCTGTTTTTCAGGTGTGCTAGAGAGAACTCAGGCCCAGCTTACCTGCACGGGTTAGTGGTGTGACTACTAAATACTCCTAGGAACGTCAGAAGGGTTATTATAAGTCAGGTACAACTTTCTGAAAACTAAACTCTGAACACCCAAAAGTGCTCAGCTTCACCAAGGAAACTGTGTGAGTAGAGGAGAGGAAGAAGTGATTTTGGAAAATGGGACACAAAGTATGGGGTTCTGTCAGCAGAAGAGTGCTGCCATCAGGAGAATGGGGGAGGTGGGGTGGCATCCCTGGAAAAGCATCTGCCTGCCTCAGTCTTTCCAGGCTGAACTGTGGATGTGCTAGTGTAGTTCCAGCTGACACTGGATTCTCAGCAGCAGTGGGAAGCAACCTGCCTGTATAGCACAGAACAGCTACGCCACCGGCCCCTCACACTCACCTGTCCCTAATAACTTCCTCAAAACACCCAGAGGATAATGGTTTGTAGAAACAATGTGGCTAGTTGGTCAAGGCCTGGCTAATGACTAGCTTGGGCTTCAGAATATGGTTTAGCTTCACTTTATTCTTATAATTACAGTGTAAAAACCAGTCACACGATCACCCATTAAAGTGAAACATTTGCAGTGTGCAAAGGCATATTCTAATACATTATCTTCTTGACCTTGTTTTAGCCCGTGTTGTGTAGAAGGCCTTTCTCACTGTTCTTGTACACATCACCACCAGCAAGACAATGTCTGGAGTTTGTGATATAAATTTAACAGATAACCTTTCCAGGCTACCTGTGTCCCTCCTCTCTCTCCACTCCCAGACCTACCTACCATGGAGAGTCACTACTCTAGTGAGTATCATGTAAGTTTCTTCTCTCCACGATATCTACTTAGGACTTTGTTTGATGCACTGTAGAGTTATTATGAATGTATTTTTTTGTCTTTAATACCTATTGAGATACCTGCCAGAGTTTAAGGAAGCTCTAGCTTCTGAAAGGGAGACACCAAGCCATAAAAATATAGGGGCTGCCCTAGCCTAGGAGGGTATAGCTGATGGCACAGGCCATCTCTGCCTGGAGTTGCTAATGGTCAGGGTTATAACATTACTGATAAAAGGCTTAGTTATCTGATACCCAAGTTCTCTTGACTACCACTGATAATCCATACCTATCCTAAACTGTATGCATAATTGGAAAGATTCTAATGCTTCCAATCAGTCCATTTGTGAATGCTTGTAAAGTTGAACTTTTTTACAAAAGCATCTCTGTAGGTCAGTAGAGAAAACATCTGAAACAGCCTATTGAATGGACTCTCCAGTAGCCTCTTGCCATAGTACCTTCTTCTCTGTTGACCACTCATAGGGCAACTAAGATAAATCTAATGCTTCTTCTACCTAGCTCCTTAGGAATTTGAAAATAGCTACTCTGCTATGTCTTCTTATTGGGAGGAAGTATACCATATTCATCATTGTACACCTAGTACCAAGCTTAGGAGGGAGAATATAGTTCGGAATCCAGAAATATTAGTTGATTCTTCTTCTGTACCTTCTCTTAGGTAATTTCTATTCTATCCTTGAAAACTCAGTTCAGGCATTGCTGTTGTTGGGACGAGTCCCATCTGTGCTTGGTGGCATTTGCCTGCTCAACTACTATATTATGGGCTCCAGAAGTTTGTTTGTGTTGGTGCCCTAGCACCTAGCAAAGTGGCTGGCACGTGGTAGACACTCACTGAGCGTTTCCTAGATGCATAAATGACTAAATCTTTCCCTCTTTCCAAAGTTCCTCACAACTTTACTCTCCTTCGAGTGTTTTAGTTTGTCCATTTCAAGGTACCCAGAACAGCAGTCACTCCAGAACAGAGCTTCCACTCTTCACGACATGGACACTTAGGAAGGCACAAGGTACTGAGGTACTAAGACTTCATTTTGGAGTCTTTATTTCCTGATTGGGGATTACACAAAAATATGTTTGTTCTGTGATCACAATGGAGCAGGGAACAGATAGGAGCAAAATACTAGTGATTTTTAGGGGAGAAAAACCTGGAACACTATGAGGGAGAATGGAGATCAAAAAAGTCCACAGAAACTGGAGGTTTTAAATACATACCAGTTTTTAATGCCTTGTGATTAAAAGGCAAAATAGTAAGAAACAGACAAAACTCTGTGTACTTGGAAAGAAATATTAATCTTAATAAAGTATGCAAAAGAAATTTTTCACAGTGGGATACATCTTACATCACCATCCTTTGAGTGTTTTTTAATGTGATTATAGTCCTGTGGGCCTGAGAAGCTATTGGTATTGGTAATATGATATGTGAAGTAACCAAAAGAACTTGGTGGACCCACTGACCTGCTTTTGACTTCTGAGAAATACAGCTTAACTATCTCAAATTCTGTGAAACTTGTCTCAGACTTATGGCAAAGATTATTTTATCTTAGTCGTGGAAGTTTGCCTGCCTGTTTCTTCAACAGAGATGACATGTTACACGTACAGATGTTGGATTTGTGATCTTTCCCCCTTTCTTAATTTGAAACACATTGTATACATCTGTTAGTCTCATTTCTTTCCAGAAAGACTCACTCTCATGGGTTTCCGCCTGCACCACATGCTATGATAAGGTGTTCACCCAGAGAATTGCTTAGCTGCCAAGCCGCCTGAAGTAGGTTGGCACACCTTGTACACATCCCAAGCAACAGAAACTGCTCCAGAGAGTCCTGCGGCCCACTTTGTCTTCATATAATTTGGGATACAGACTCTTCTGAGATTCTAAGGAAAAAATCTGAACTGGCCATCTAGACCGGAAGAAAAATTAATTCTGTGCCCTCTTATCCCTATATTTATTATCTCTTTGTCCAGTCTCTCTCTGTAAAGTCAGATTATATCAACCTGATAATATCTTCCTTCCTGCACATAAACTTGCTTATTCATTCATTCAGCCCACATGATCTTACTCCCTGGTGATCTCATCCACTCTTGTGGCTTTCAAATACTATCTCTGCACTAATGGCTCCCAAATTTGTATCTCAAGAATGCATCCTGCCCTGAATCTTAGGCTGTGTTCAGTTGCTTATATCATACCTCCATAGGGCTGTCTAACAGGCACCTCCAACTTAGCACATCCCAAACCAACACTCCTTGCCCCTCACCGCCGCACCTGATCCTCTCCCGGGGTTTTCCATTTTGGGGAATGGCACCCTCATTCATCTAGTCACTTACGCTGAAATCCTTGGAGCCATCCTTAATCCATTCTCTCACCCACATCCAATCCATTAGCAAATCCTGTCAGCTCTACCTTCAAATATATGTCAAATCCAGCCCTTTGTCACCACTCTTCTGCTCCCTCCCTAGTTGAATCCATCATCATCACTCACCAAGCCTGCCACAAAGCCTCCTGACGTGCCTCCCTGCTTCCAGTATGATCCCACAGCAACCCATTTTCCACATAAAAGCCAAAGTAATCTTTTAAAAATGTAAATCAGATCCAGTCACTCACCTGTTGTGGCTTCCCACAGCACTTACAATAAAACCCAAACTCTCACCAAACTACAGGCCCTTCCCTGTCCTGACTGCCTCTGCAGCCTTCTCTGGCCACCACACTCTAGGCACGCTGGCCTTTGGGTCATCAGAGCACCAGGTCCCCTCCTGCTATAGGATCATTGAACCAGCTGTTTGTTCTGCCAAGGCTCTTCTCCCAGATATCTGCATGGTTTATTCCCTCACTTCATTTAGAATCTGCTTAAATGAGACCTTCCATGACCACAATGTCTAAAATAGGACCTCACCACTGGCATCCTTCATTTCTCTTGCTCTGCCTTATTTTTTTCTGTACAGCACATTATTATAGATCTATTTGTTTGTGTGTTGCCTTCTTTCCCAATAGAGTGCAAACTCCTTGACAAGCACAACTTTGCTTTGTTCATTGCTGTATCTTGAAGTACCTAGAACAGTACGTGACACCATATACCATTATGCGGTAGACGCTCAGTCAATATTGACTAAATAAAGGAAAATACTTACTGAGTAGCCATCTTTATTTCAGACATTATGCTACAGGAAAAAGAAAAAGAAAAAAAAGCATAATTTCTGCCCTTGGGGAACTTGCGCTGGGTGGCAGAGACAGACACATAAGCAATTCTGTGATACTGATATGGCTCAGGGGCTGGGGAGGCTCCAGCATGAATCTCCCAATTGTGCCTGCAGGAGTCGGAAAGGTAACCAGAGGAGCTGACATTTGAGATTATTCTTGAAGGATGAGCAAGTGTTTGCCAGACAGAGAAGAGTAGGCAGGGTACTTCAGGTGTGAAAACAGCACATACAGCAGCGTGGAGTTGTGATAGGACAAAGATCAATGAAACTTGAATATAACCAACTTACGAGAGAATTGTATAGGTATCTTACTGCGTTTTCTGTTGTTGTAACTGAATACCTAAAACTGGATAATTTATAAAGAAAAAGAAATTTATTTCTTACAGTTCTGGAGGCTGGGAAGTCTAAGGTCTAGGGGCTGCATCTGACGAAGGCCTCTGTGCTGGTGGGGAGTCTCTGCAGAGTGGTGCAGGGCATCACATGGTGAGGGACCCACAAGAGACTACTGAAATGGCTTTTATAACAGACCCACTCTTATGGTAACTAACTCACTCCTCAACAACCCAGAAATCTTTGAATGGATTAATCCATTCACTAGGGCAGAACCGTCATGACCCAATCACTTCCCAAAGGCTCCACCTCTCAACACTGCTACATTGAGAACCCGTTTTCAAACACAAAAACTTTTGGGGATACAGTCAAACCATAGTAGTGAATTTGGATAGATGAGCTAGCTGCCAGGATGCAACAGTTTATTTCAGTCCTAGCCCCCAAACATCCTCCTCTGGAGTGTTCCCTTTCAGTACATGACACTTCATTTGTGTATTAATAACTGCTCAAGCTCAAATTCTCAGTTATCCTTAACTCTTTTTATTCTCTTATACCCCATATCCAATCCA
This sequence comes from Lepilemur ruficaudatus, assembly GCA_963574885.1. NCBI lineage: Eukaryota > Metazoa > Chordata > Mammalia > Primates > Lepilemuridae > Lepilemur > Lepilemur ruficaudatus. The sequence continues at coordinate 26,443 of CAUYRT010063392.1, read as the reverse complement.
TTAGCAAGTCCCATCAGCTATACCTTTGAAATTCATGCCAAATCCAGCCTCTAGTCTCCCACCACTCTTATGCTTCCTCCCTGGTCCAAGCCATCATCATCACTCACCTAGACTGTCACAAGGGCATCCCAACATTCTGCTTCCCATCTGACCCCACTGTGACCTATATTCCATACAAAAACTAATATTGTAGTTGTGAACTGCTTTTAAGTTAACACTAGAAGAGCAACTTAAGTCAGTATCAACTAAATGGATGCCTATTAAAGATGATTTATACAGAAGTGTGTTTTGTATAGAAGGAAGGAGATTATTTTCATGTCAAAATTTGTGTCTTCTTTATATTTTCATGACTTGTCGTTATGCCTCTGTGGTGTTGTGGTACATGATTATGTGCTCATACGTGGGGTTGTCCCCTTAGCAATGGAAGGACAGAGACCACTTCATGTTTATCTTCATTCTCACAGTACCCAGCACAGTGCCTGGCACACATGGTCAATACACCACGTGTCAGCAAAAGAATTATTCTTCACTTTACAACAAACTTACTGCTGGGTTACTTTAGTGATCTTCCCTACCACCTCTTTAAATGATCAGTTTCCTATGGTTTATTTATATACAATGGCTAGATAACATCTATCACATAAAACCAACAAGATCTGTCTAAGTAAGTGTCTTTTTATCAGAAACTAAGAGATGCAATTAAAGCAGTGGTCAGAAGGGAAGTCATGGCCTAAAATACTTATTTTGGCAAATAAGAAAAATAGAAATAAATAAATTAAGCATCTAACTCAAAAAGTTAGAAAAAGAACAAAACAAACCTAAAACAAAAGCAGGAAGGCAATAATAAAAATAAAGCAGAAAAGCATGAATTCAAAAACTGAAAAATTAAAGAATAAATATGAAAAACATATTATTTGAAAACAGCAATTAAATAGAGGAAACTTTAGATGAGTCAGTTAATAAAAACAGGGAAAATAATAAGATATATTAAAAAGGAATCAAAGTCTATTCTATTTAACTTTTTACGAATAAATTTGAAAACCCACAATTGTGTAATAAGATGTAATTTAGCCACTCTGACTTCTAAAGGGAAGGAAAATTCCATCAGACCAACCACCATAGAAGAACACTAATGTAAATTTCTAAATAAAATATTAACCAACAGAGTCTAGCAGCATTTTGAAAGAATGTACCATAACCAAATGATGTTTATTCCAGGGTGTAAGAATGATACAATATGGGAAAATCTATTAATATAATTCACTATATTAATAGATCTATATAGAAAATTCATTTGCTCATCTTCATAGATGCTGCAAATGTAATGATGGAATTCAACATCCGTTCTTCATTAAAAACCACTTCAGAAAATCAGAAGTGATAGATACGTCCTTAACATGATAAAAATATATGTATCTCACCCAAAATTGAGTGTTGTACTTGACAGGGAAACACTAGAAGCCACGTTGTGTAAGAAACAGTGACAACAAGGGTGTCCATTGTTATAACTCTTTAAAAATTGTTCTGAATGTACTAGCCAATGCAGTACAAAAGAAAGAAATTGGAAGCAAAAAAGTCAAAAGAAAGAGGTTAAATTAATGTTTGTTATTTGCAAATGATATAATTGTATACTCAGATTATATGCCTGTTTCCATGAATCAACTGGAAAATTGTTGAAAACAGTAACAGAACTCATTAAGTACCAATTGATTATGTAAAATAAACATTCATATATGTGATCAACAGCTGGTTAGAAGACATAATGGAAGAAACGATCCTATTTACAATGGCAAAAAGGAAAATCCAAATCTAAATACATACACATTTATAAATAAATACTTTATGTGTATAAATATAGGAATTGAACTTAACAAGAAATCTGTTAAATCTTTATTCCTATAAATGAACGAAACATTCTCCTGAAATACAGGGAAAACAAAGATGTGAATGAATGGAAAGGCAGCCCATGTTCTTGGATAGAAAATCTCAACATCACAAATTTAACATGATCCCAGTAAAAATACCAACAGAATATTTTGTAACCAAACAAGCTGATGCTGAAGTTCATGTAAAAAAATTTTTTTAGTTGGGAATAATCAAGAATAACAAAAGAAAACAATGAGAGAAAATTGCTTTTTAGATATTAAAATATATTACAAATATATTTATGTATTTGAATGAGGGCATTAAAAGATAGACAAGTCAATGGCATAGTATAGAGTCCCGAAATAACCTCAAATGCATCTGAAGTTTTAGTTTACTTTAAGGAGGCATTCAGATCAGTGTAATAGAACTGGGCTGTTCAATAAATGGTTCTGGGACAACTAGATAGCTGTCTGGGAAAAATAAAATTTGATAGTTCATATTTATACCAAGATAAATTCTAAAGTTTATATTAACACCAAGATAAATTCTAAATGATTCAAAAACTTACTTGAAGGCCGGGCGTGGTGGCTCATGCCTGTAATCCTAGCACTCTGGGAGGCCGAGGCGAGCGGATCGCTCAAGGTCAGGAGTTCAAAACCAGCTTGAGCAAGAACGAGACCTCGTCTCTACTACAAATAGAAAGAAATTAATTGGCCAACTAAAAATATATAGAAAAAATTAGCCAGGCATGGTGGCACATGCCTGTAGTCCCAGCTACTCGGGAGGCTGAGGCAGAAGGATTGCTTGAGCCTAGGAGTTTGAGGTTGCTGTGAGCTAGACTGGCGCCACGGCATTCACTCCAGCCCAGGCAACGGAGTGAGACTCTGTCTCAAAAAAAAAAAAAAAAACTTACTTGAAAAAAATTAACCTTCAAAGTTCTAAATTTTTTATATCTGCAAGGGGGAAGGCATTTCAAAATATGACACAAAATCCAGAAACCATAAAGGAAAAGCCATAAAATGAATTCAGTCACATAAAAATCAGAAATTTCTGAGGAGCAAATACTATTATAAACAAAGATAAAAAACAAGTGACAAAGTAGGAAAAATGTTTTTGCAACTCATCTAGAGAAAAAGCTGATTTCCCTAATATGTAAAGAGCTGCTACAAGGCACTAAGAAAAAGACCAACAGTTCAATAGAAAAAAAAATAGTAAGGTCATTAACACAATTTACAGAAAAGGAAATATAAATAGCTGCTAATGTACATATGAAATATATCTAGTTTCATTTATAAAAAATAAATGTAATTAAAACTAATGAGATGCTATATTTTTCTTAAATAGGCAGAGATTTTTTTTAATAAAGCTTGATGAAACAGTCTTTTAGCAAGACTAGATAAAGAGGTACTCTTGTACGTCATTGGCAGGAGCATAAATTGGTACAATCTCAATGGAGGACAATTTGGCAGTATCAAAATTAAAAAGCTTATATCCTTTAATCCAGCAATTCCACTTTGGGGAAAATATATGGATACACTTGACATGTACAGAATTTGAAGGTTACACATTGCAACCTTGTTTATGATAACACTAGATTGACAACAACCCAAATAGCTTTCAATAGAGAATTGGTTATATAAATTATACGACCTTCTTATGGTTGAATACTATGAAACCATAAAACAAGGATGAGGAAGCTTTTATATATTGTGTGAAATGATATCTAAGATATCTTTTTAAGTCAAAGAGCAAGGTACATAATAGTGGGATAAATCTTTGCTTATATGTATCTTTGCTTAAATAGGCATAAAATCCCTCTAGAAGGATACACAAGAAACATTTGTTGCCTCTAGAAAATGGAACAGTGTGGCTGGAAAGCTGGGGTGGGAATATTTTTGGACACTTTTACTGTGTTCCATTTTATACCTTTTGAAATTGGAACCAACCAAAGCAAACAAAAAAAAAATCTTAATGATATTTTTAAGTCATCTTTAGAAGAAACCACTGTTAGACACAACGATATGAATGGATTTTACAAGCATAATGTAGCACAAAAGAAGCCAGACACACAAAGAAGCATGTATTATATTAGCTCCTTTATTTAAAGTTCAAAAAAAGACAAAACTGATTTATGGTCAAGGAAGTTAGAATAGCACTTATCTTGGCGAGGATGCTGACTGGGACAGGGCATGAAGGAGAATCCTGGAGTGCTGATAAAATTCTTGATCTGGGTGATGGTTACATGAGTGCGTTGACTTCAAAAAAATCATCAATCCTGCACCCTTATGACCGATATACTTTTCTGCATGTAAGTTATGCTTCAGTTTTTAAAAATTATCAAAAAGAAAAAATATCTTCTTTAGAGTTGTATTAGTTTCCTACCGCTGCCATAACAAAGTACCCTAGCCTGGGTGGCTTTCAGCAACAGAAATGTATTGTCTTACTGTTCTGGAGGCTGGAAGTCCAAAACCAGGATGTTGGCAAGGCCAGACTCCCTCCGAAACCTGTAGGAAAGAATCCTTCCTTGCCCCTTCTTAGCTTCTGGTGATGGCTATTCCGCCTTGGTGTTCCTTGGCTTGTGGCTGAATCTCTCTAATCTCAGCCTCTGTCTGCATTTGGTGTCCCCCTTATCTCTGTCTCCATGTGCAGTTCATTTTACAAGGTCATATTGGATACGGGGCCCACATCTGCAACAACTCTATTTTCACATAAGTTCACATTCTGAGGTCCTAGAGATTAGGGCTTCCACATTTCTTTTGGAGGAAGGGGGGACACAGTTCAATCCATAACAGGGGTTCATGAAACACTTTTAAAAGAGAGTACTAAAGCTGCTGTAGAAGAGCGTTTTAATCCAGTTTTAGGGACTGAGGTGTGAGGTGTGCCACTGTAGAGCTCTTGCAGAGAGAGGTAACCTGATGGGGTTTCCACCAATGGTGTCATCTCCTTGGCAATGATTCAGCTGCTGGAAAACGAGGTCCTAATCTACTGACTTCTGTAGTTAAAAGAAAATAAATGAGGAGTTTTTCAACTCCTTTGGTAGCCTCCTTCATGATTTTATAATTCTTAAAACTAGGGGCTGTTTGTTTATAGGTTATAGGCTTGGTATTTTTTGACAGTTCATCTTCATCATAAAATAATAATGTTGATCTGAATATGGGCTTTTTTAAAAAGCCTCCTCCTTTTTCACATTTGCTCCAAGGGTCCTGCAGAGCCCCATTTTTCACGAGGCACGGGTATGGGTTTTATTTTTCTACTGAAGAGTCAGCAGGTTTCCAAATGAGTAACAGGCACAGGGTGTGGTATGTGGCTTCCTTTTTGGTCGTGCATCCAAATTGCCCTTGAGGTATAGTTAATCCCATGGTTCTCACCACCATTGAAATTATTTTTCTAATTTAATGAAATAATTATTTTTGTTGTCACTGGTCTCCAGTGTGTGTGGCTCAGTCTAGGTGCTCAGTGAGTATGTGTTGACTGAAAGAAGAAAAACAGAACAGCACTTAGCCACTTTAACAGTTTTGAAATTGAACTGGTTAAGGGCAGGCAGAATTAATCTCTGTTAGACAAACACTAGAGCAGTGGTTGCTTGGGTCAGAGGGGATTAACTGGGACAGGGTATAGGGAATCTTTCTGGGGTGATGATTGTAGGCTGTATCTTGATAAGGTTTGGATTACACAGCTATTTATGTTTGTCAAAAGTCAGTGAATATGTACATTTCATTGTTTGTAAATTTTACCTCAAGGAAAAAAAACTATAAACAAATCTTGAACTTTAGTAAATGATATGCCCCCTAAAGGGAAAGTGTGCTGATTTCTGCAAATTTTTTTTTGATATGCAGTGAAAAAATAAGATGGATTGGTGGATGGATAAGAGCCATGGGTATAGATGGACAGATGTGTAATGAAATAGGCATAATAAAATGTTAATTGTAAAATCTAAAGGATGGGTATATAGGTGTTCACTGTAAAATTCTTTAAACTTTTCTGTAAGTTTGGAATTTTCCGTGACGTTAGAAAAAGTTCAAGGTACAAAACCGTACAGAACCTTGCAAATGTGGAACCAAAGTCCACTTGCCAATTTTATCCCCTGTCACTGCTTGAATGTCCACTACTTAAAACAGGGAACAATGTCACCTGCTACAGGTCTCTTACTGAATCCAACAAGAAATTTGCAGGAATATACAGGGAACCTGTTTTACTGCCCTATTGGGAGTAAAAAGAAGTAGTTGAAAAGGGTAAAGGAAATTTATATTTAGTGTGGCATCATACAGTATGGTCTTGTGCCAGCTACCTATATGGAGCCCAGGAAGAAATCTAGTTAAACACCATTAAAAGCAATTCCTTGCTTTATAATTGTGCTCATTGCTCAAAGGAAACCCATTTTATTTTCACTTGAAGAAAGACATGAAGAACTATAGTTCTGTAGTGTTCTCTTAGAATGACTCTTCCTCTAACCACTCCCAACAGTATACATAACCCCCTTGTAGAAATGAAATATGGGTAAATGGCCTTAATTTTGAAACAAACAGTATCTCCATATGCTAACCACGTCCCTCCTCCTATGTTTTCCTTAATACAATATAGTGGAAACCCAAGAGTCAGACACTCTTAGGTTCTCCTCTGTTTCTGTTACTAAATGGTTCTGTGATCTTGAGTAAATTGTTTAATATTTTTGAGGCTATATTTCCACAGCTTTAAGATGAGCAGATTCAATGAGATGGAGTCCTTTCTACCACTGGAATAGAACTGCTTTTTCACCCTGTATTCCTGTGTCGTCTTTTGGGGGGCCAGCTGTAATGAAATCTTGAATCCAGACCCTGGCAGACTCCAGGAGGAGGAACCCCCGGTCCCAACAAGACACACAACGACTCTGCAAGGAGCTCATTTAAATAATACCCAAGATTTTAGTTGCACTGAATTTTCCATCTGTTTCTCCATATTAGTTGAACATGAAGTTAGTCAGATACTTAAGGCATTCAGGAGAGTAAAGCCAAGATGTCTTACAAATCTCTTCTATAAATACCAAGAAGAAAGAGCAGAGACGAAAGTGATTTTTGTATTTGTGGAACTGTATGTTTAGTTCACTTGGGCTCATCCCCAGGTGAAAATTCTCATTTAAATACTAGTTATGGGAAGAGGCCATCAATTTCTAGCCAGGTTTTTTTCACAAGGAAGGAAGCAGAGCAGAGTAAGTATTCCTAGCGGATGAGTGCATTTTCATTCTCAGGGTGTAAGAGAAGGCAAAGGCAAGAGTAGTTTGCAATGTCACAATATATAAACAGCCTAGAGAGGGTCATTGGATAAACTTTGTATCTCTTCATGTGCTGTTTACTCAACTGTATTGCCAAAGACAGAGAGTCAGCTTCCGTTATGTGTGTCCCTTGGTTTGACGTTTCATTACCTGAGGGGTAATTACACATGACGTGTAGTCATAGTTACACCAGATGTAAGTTACATACCAAATGTGGTTGTATCCACATATCTTTTGGATAGGTCGTGTTTCTATGTTTGCATATTTTGGCATGAATATCTACATATTGTCTCCCTTTGATTAACTGTAAACCGAATGTGAGTAGTAGGGCTACTTAAATAATGTAAGAGGCTAATTATCGAGGACTTTACTGATGTACTCAGATTGGAGATGTTTTAGGTGAGGAGAGCATGGGCAAGCCATCTGATTTGGTCCATTATTATATTTTCAATTACCTTTGGTGCTCAAAGAGAGACATTAATGTAGCTGAGGATGACATAGCAAATTACCACAGCTCTCTAACCTTTTAAATTACTAACACTGTTGTAATCTGTAATTATAGAAATCAGTGTGAGAATTGTGGCACTGCATAATTATCTTTCCTGATACTTTATTGCTGAATGAATTATTAATCAGAATCAGTCTTGTATAGTATTTGCGGCAACTCAGAAGAATAATGTATAATTAAATTTCATTATTCCTATTTTTGTGCTAATGTTTTATGATGTTGTAATTGATAATTAATTGGCCAAAAACTCACACAATGCTTGGGAGTTTCAGGTGCCTGAAAAATGTACGGTGTGCTGAGTTCATTAACTAAGTAATGATCATTTTGTAAAGACCAAGGATCATTTTGTATAGTCCAATCTGTACAAGAAAAACTTTTGAAATTGGTATATTAATCATTAAGCTTTTCATGTTTCCTTAAAAGAAAGCAATAGCTATTGCACATAAGAATAATTAAGAGATTTTAATGGATTTCAAATATGGTCAATTGTAAGTAATCGGACATTGGTTATTAATATGAGACTAATACACTAGATACAGTTGGTGTGCTTCTCTCTGTTAGTTTCCATTCTAATTAAACAACCAGTAATCTCCATATAACCACAGTTTCAAAAAGAGAATAGTGCTATAGCCTTAAAAGCCATTTCCTTCTGCCTTTGATGAGTGTAACCCAGGGTAGCACAACTTTATAGACAAAGTCTGGTCTAATATTCTTTTCCAATTGTCTAAAATACTAAATGGTTTTCCTCCTCACAGACACACAAGATTTAAAATCTGAAAGGATTATGAACTTTTCCTTGACTGGCATTCTTACCAAGAATTCCTGGTGTGAGTCTCTTTGGATATCCTTTGCAACCTAGGTAACCAGCAAAAGATCAGAATCCAGGAATGGCTTTCACTCAGCCTGAGTTCTATTGAAAAGAAGCATTGCCGGGCATTTTATGTGAACTTCTGCTGTGCCATTTGATTTTTTTTTTTTTAAAGAAGGTGATGCTTCTTTCTGGTTTTCAAGTGTCCTCCTTTAGAAACATACAATTTTTTTTAAATGAGTGAGCATCTTTTTTGTTCTGAAGAATTTTGAAAGCACTGTAATAGGGAATTTTACAATGCATATGCTGTTTCTAATCAATCCTTTTCTAAGCTGATCAGAAAACCATCCACAGGGGACTGTTCCTAGAGATTGCTGTACAAACGCATCTTCACGTTCCCAGGAAGATCATGAGTGATTTATTTTTACATGGTTGCATTGGCTCCAGTGTCTTAAAATTCCAAATTATCTATTTTAAAGAGGAATTTACCATCAAATGACAATGAGTAAGTCATCCAATGAGTAGAACTAAAGCACATTCCTGTAGCATGGGAGGAAGAATTGCTTAATGGCCTTCATGCTGGTATGATATTTGAATGATCAGATGTTTTCCTCTTAATCATCTTCTCTCAAACCCAGGCCCTCCCCCTCCCCCGGCCCAGAGTTGTGTCTAGTCCCAGAGCAGCAGAGGCCTGGGCAGAAGTCTCACCGAGCTCAGTCAGAGTCTGAAACCTTTATAGTGAGGATGCTGTTGAAGATCCTTTGTGCTGGCCATCTCCTGAGGGCTGGGCACCGCAGACAGAAAGAGCATATTTGGTCCTCTGTTGGCTCTTTGAGGTGGGAGTCAGTGAACATAAGGAGGCGGGAGTCAGAGCCATCATTCAGAAGCAGAAGCGAGGAGGCTCTTACCAGGATAGAACAGCTAAATTATACTCTGCAAGGACCCACCCTGTACACAACCAGTGGATAAAGAATTATGTTTCAGGGTCCGTGACTATTGGAGCCCAGGAAGCTTTGGAAATAAAGCACCCTGTACTCAGAACCTCTGCAGACGGTAGCTTTTCCTTCACTGTGTCAGCCTAAGCCTTTCATATAGCTTTTGCATGTCCCATTATCATGGTTGTGTGTCGTGGAGGTTATATCATTAGTTTCCGCTAACAATCACACTGCTCTGAATGAACTGAGTTTGCTGTGGATAAATGGATAGGCAAGATGACCTTGAGGCCCAGAAAAGACAAGGCACTTCTGGAGAATGTAGGAAGATGTGTAAAGAAGCAGATTGCAAGGAGACCTCAGCAGAAACAGAAGTGACATGGGGACCTGTTGGGATCTATGAAAAGTCTTTTTTATTCATTTTCTTATATTGTGAAGAAGCGTAAATAGGGAAGGAGGATTGAGAGTACAGGTGGGAGGCCAGGGTCAAGGTTTAAATAGGGTGGCCCGGGACACCTCACTGAGAAAGTGATGTCTGAGTAAAGACCTGAAGGAGGTCAGGGGTTGAGCAATCACATTTAAATCTCAAAACAGTATCTCAGGAGGCAGGTTTTATCTTCATTTCACACATAAGGAGTCTCAGAGAGCTTCAGTAAGCTGCCTAAGTCATCTGGCTCTAGGACCTGGCAGGTCAGGGATTTCTGGTTTGTAGATCTGCCTTGGGTCAGCTGCTATAGGGGCTAAAATGCAGATGTCTGCCCCTACTCCAGTTACCCTAAATCCATGCAATTGGAGAACTGTTGTAATTGCTAGAGATAGGAAGGTGGCTTGGGGAGTTTGAGTGCTATGTAGGCAGGGCTAAAAGCAGGAAATACTGATGTGAAAGAAAGGCAAGCTGTTGTCAATCTGGAAATGAAAAGCGAATGGGGAAAGTTGGCGTGGTTGCAAAAGAAGAGCGAATTTGATTCTCTAACTACTAAACGTTGAATTAGTGAATTAATGAACAAATAGGTGATTTTTTTTTCCTTACAACCCTATGAGATAGATGGTCTTTATCATACCCTTGTTGTGCAGATCAGGAAACTGAGGCACAGAACAGTTAAATGTCTTGCCCATATTTCTGCAGTTAGTGAATGGCAGTCAGGATTCAAAGCCAGGCAGCCTAGCTACAGAGCCTCCAGTTGCAACTGTTACACTACCCTGCCTTGATAAATCACATCTGTGTGGAGTATTTAACGAGCACATCCTACACTCCAGGAAGCATTCTAAGCACTTCACATGTTTGTGTGTTAAGTTGCTCACTCTTCATGACAACTGGATCACAGATGAGGGGTCCCTACAGAGAGCTCATGTGGTTGGTCTGACATGGCACAGTGGTCATCAATCAGATGCAGACAGATGACCCCAGAGCCTGGCTCATCACCACTACACTGTGCTGCCTTTTGTGATGAAAGAGGATTCTGATTTGTGCCAAGCGTATATGCAAAAGCTAGCAGAGGGAGAAAAGAAGAAAAGCCTGGAACAGGAAAGTGGAATATTCAAAGCACACACTTTCAACAAATATGAAGGGATGGAATCTTTTAGGAGATGTTATCAGATGAGAATCAATACAAGTCCTCCATCTGCCAGATGCCTTCTTTTGGCACGAGAGTGAAATACATCAGGGTTAAGTGCCCATAAGAGCAGGCATTCTTATATAATTATGTGCAGAATGGTAGTGAAGATAATTCCTGATGCAAGAAGAGTACTTTGTACTTCTCAGAGAGCTCCCAGATCCATTGACATATTTGACCTTCACAGTCATTGTGGGATGTTGCAGACAGAAGTTTGCAGTGGTGTCCCAGCCAAAGTTGCCAGAAAACATCAGAATGCACACCTTGTCCCATCATTCTCTTGCAGGCTTGGATGGAAATTAAGCAAATTGGCCTTTCCCCAAGTTTCAGCATGAGAATCTGGCTAAGGAAAACGTACATCATTCTTCATGCAGTCCAGATTTGCCTCAATATGAGAAATTCTCAATATGTGCAGAATTACAAATTTATATAATGTGCAAAGAAATTAATTTTCTTTTCACATTAATAGGTTTTATTTGTGAAGTGTGTACTGTAAAACGACGACCATCCTAAATACTTTATTGCTTCATCTCATTTAACCTTCACATAACAGTTTTGAAGATGGAAAAGACCAAGGATTATGGAGTCTAATTGATGTGCCCAAAGCCCTGAAGCTAGGAAGCAGGAGAGCAGGGGTTCAAATGGAGGCCCTCTGTCTAGGGATGGAAGAAGAAATGGAAAGCAGGTGCATTGTAGATTCAAGAAAGTGCTAGGCATGGTCCTCCTGCCTGGTGCTTCTCTGGTACCACCTGGCCAAAGGCTAGTCCCTGTCACACCCATTCCTGACTATTTGAAGAGGGGGTATTTTCTGTCCCCGTGGCAGTACAATTTTGACATATTATAATGAATGAATTAGAAACTAATCTCCTCTTTAATATATTTTGCTTTATCTGGAGCCTGTTCTGTGAAGTGAAATGGTGTGCTTAGGCATGTAAGACAATATATTTTAAACTGCATGCTCACTTTTGTAAAGCATTTGTGTCACTACCTTTTGGTGACAATAATCATCACTCTGAGAAGGTGCCAAGGACATTCTTTCTCCTGCATCCCTCTTTGCCGACCTCGTGCCTTCTCCTCATACTCCCAGGAGAGCGCTTCACCTGTGTGTTAACATTCCAGCTCCATTCGACCTCTTGTGTGGTAACAGATGGTTTGAGAGCTTTTATTGACTGATACGGGGTTTAACAAACTGTCGACCAATGATCTTAGTCTCATGGTTTTAATCATTTTTAAATGGAAAAACAGGAGTGAGTTTCATAAGTGCCTAGGCTTCTGTGGAAATTTACAAACCTTTGATAAAACACTACCTAAATGACCCTTGAGCCAGATGACTCCTCTGCCCTGAGAAGCTGCTGCGTTTGCTGTTGAGTTTTGATTTTCTTGGTTACCAGGTGAACCATCTTACAATCTAAACTGCATTCATTCCAGCTTGCATCCCTGCAGAGAAGATGATATTTCAGAACAGAACCATGTTACCCAAAAGGCCCCAATTTGTGAAAGAAGCAAGTTTCTGTGTATTAAGAACCTTTTCTGTGAAAGCTGTATTTCTGCCAAGCCTCAGTAGCTCACTTCTGTTTCCTTTCGCACCTGTAAGCAGCATGTCCTCTCAGGAGCCGGGGCAGGCGTCAGTAGAGATCAGGAGAATAAACAGCCTCAGAACTAGAGATACTCTTTATGTGCAGGCTGGCCTTTCTGTCAGAGTGTGTTTGGAGGTGAACTCCCCACCCCAAGGAGGAGTTTGATAATCCGGCTCTAAAATCATAATTGCTGGTCTGATGAATCTAACCTTGGCACGTTACACATATTGGCAATGACACCTATAAGCAATGACTAGCCCAGAAAACGTGCTAGGAACAATGGCATTACTAATATTATTTCTTGACTTCACATGGAAACTCAAGCCCAGCATTGTCACTGGCCCGGTGGGTAAACTCGTAACTAATTATCATGGTAAAATCTGTTGAAACCAATTTAAGGAACACAGTTATTTAAGTAAACCACTTAGGTGTTCTCTTCTTTCCTCTCTCTCCTCTCCCTCCCTCCATTCCTCTTCCCTTCCCTCTCTCCCTCTTCTCCCCACCTCTTAGCAGATTTGAAGTCCACTGGTTACTGAGCTCAGTTTGTCAAGCTGCGTCTTAGGTTTGATAGTAATGCTCTAGTCGGAATTAGACAGACTTGCAGTCTCCCCTCTTTTCTGCATTTGACTATCTGTTGTCTTTTCTTAGTCTTTGATTCTCTGTTGTGAGTTTTGACTTGGTTCTTTTCTAAGACAGAATAATTTATGTCAGGTTCTGGGAACTCCCCTCCCACCCGATGAAGAGGTTTTGGGGAGGAGTTGTGAGCCCCTCGCTGAACTGTGCACTGGGTACGAATCCGCAGCGCCTTCTATTAAAATGTAAAATGATCCGTTGAGTCATCCTCCCTCTGGTTTGACTCAGATGCTTTATGGCGCACTTTGCATGTCATTACTCTGTAATGATTTCCCCATGGAGAAGGGTGTCTGATAGAATCCAGGCAGACTGAAGATTGCTCTGAGTCAAATGGATCTGTTATTCTTTTAACATTAACCCTTCTCTCTCTGTTTCCCATCCTCGCATTTTCCCTGAAGGAACCTTAATGAAGTAAATAGGTTCCACCACCCTCATTTAGCCTCTTAATCACTGTTCACAATTTCTTCTCACATTAGCAGCATGAAGCTCTAGGGTAATATTTCTCCGGCTAGAAGGGGAGGGAAGGGGACACGAGGAGAGAATATTTCACACAGATGCCCTGATAAAGAAAAATGCAGAAAAGAAATGACTTTTCTTTGTCCTCTAACTCCTAATAGGCATGAAGCAAATGCTAATAGGAAGAGAGATTGATGTATGAGAAATGAATATAAATGGAGAATGTAGATACAAAGAAGTGATGCCAGAGACAAACTGGAAGTGAAATATTGAAAAAGAAAACTTGCCAAGGGTAGAAAATGACCCATCCCAGAAAAATAGACAGGGGCTTTAGCTGTGCTCTTAGCTGGGGTCTTACCACAAAAAGAACCAAAAAGCAAGCATCAAAATATGGAAAAGAAGACCGGGGAGATGATTACAGGGGTGCATATCCAAATCTGCCCATCCGCAGTTGCACCCTTCCTCCCCGCTGCACCCACCTCCCTTGCCCACACCCACACCCCCACCATCACCCAGCCACCGCTAACAGTAATCATGCATCTTGGATAGCCTGGCATGGGGTGCCTTTCACCACTGATTTCAAAGTATTTAATTCTTCCATCTCCTTTTGGACATGACAGTTTATGCACCGTGTTATTGTTAAATCCAAGCTATATCCCTCTCCCAAATCCCTTAACAGTGTTGTCCCACCTGACATTGCTGGGTGGAGACTCAGACAGGAGGAGAGCATGGACACCCCACTCGATTCCATAGCCACGTATCTAAGACAGCTGCTGAGAGACTGTGCCCTGCACACCAGAGCACTGTTTTGGGGGTGGGGAAGAGCAAAGTGTTGAACTGCTTCTCAGGACTGGTGGGCACTCTATTCCATTACGATGTGAAATTGGCCTTTGATGCATCCTTCCTTTGGTTTGGCTCTGTTTATAAGGGGGGAAAGTTCATGCTGTCATTGGGTAGGTCTTCCTCTCTCCTTCATCTCTCTCAAAAGTTATGTGATGGTATTTTACCCTTCCAGCCAGTTGTGTCCTTTTGAGCATCTCTAACTTCTTAGTCTTCTCAGGAACCTCAGAGAAGCTGATGTTTCAAGATCTTCCTAAAGTTCCTGTGATTTCATAGAACCATAGAAATTAAAACTAGAAATACCTTGGAGGTCACCTAGTTTATTTCTGCATTTTATAGATAAAGAAATGGAGGTAAATGAAGTGATTTGGTTTTAACAAGAGAGAAGACACAACACAAGATCTTTGAAAAGACTTTTTTTGCTACAAAGTGAAAACCTGCAGATTTCTCATCATCTCCCAGAAGGCCTCACCCCTGTATTCAGCCCATTTTTGTAGATTCTTATTGAAATCTTACAACTCGGAATTGGCTAGATCTGATTAACTTTAAGGACTTCTGATCATAAATTGTAGACTGTGAGGTGTGGGTGTATGTTTTTATTTGAAACCCTGTGTCTACCCTAGTACCTTTGTGATTAAGTCACAGAACCTAAGGCAGACTCTCAGTAAGTACTTGAGTTGTTAACACTTTCCTACAACCTCTAACTTTAGGGGAGCTGGGGTGTGTGTGTGTATATATATAGTAACATAGATATAGAAAAGTACGTAAAACAAATATATAATTTAACATGAAGTGAGCACATATGTACCTGTCACCCACATCAAGAAAGAGAACATGTGACAGCACCCCTGAGACCCCTCAGTGCCCCTTTCCAATGACAGCTCCCTTCCCCTAAATAGAACATCTATTCTGAGTCTTTTCCTTATAGTTTTGCCACCTTTGTAGGTGTCCTAGTGAGTTCAGGCTGCTATAACAAAGCACCATAGATGGGTGGCTTAAACAACAGACGTTTATTTCACCATTCTAGAGGTTGGAAGTCCAAGAGCAGGGTACCAGCAGGATCAGATTCTAGGTAAGGATACTTTTCATGGTATACAGACTGCCATCTTCTCGTTGTGCCGTCACATGGCGGAAAGAGAGGGAGAGGGGGTCTCTTATATAAGGGCACCAATCCCATTCATTAGGGCTTCACTTCATGGCCTAATCACTTCCCAAAGGCCCCACCTCCAAATACCATTGGAGGTTAGGATTTCAACATATGAATTTTGAGGGGACACATTCAGTCCATAACAGTAGGTATCCCTAGATGTTTAAGTGTTGCCTATTTTTTAACTTGACCTAAATAGAATCAGATTATGTATTATTATTTTGTGTCTTGCTTCTGTAGCTCAGTATTCAGCATTAGGTTTGTGAGATCCATCCATGCTGTGTGTAGTTCTAATTTGCTTTGTTATATTCCATTATATGAATATACACATATACCTCACTGTATTCATGCTACTGATGGATATGATGTTATTTCCGTTTGGGAGTTATTCTGAGCAGTACTGCCATGAACACTCTTATACAGAGTTTCTGCTACAGATATGCAGGAGTAATCTAAGGTGTAACCTAGGAAAGGAATTACTCTGTCATAGCCTATGCACAGCTTCAGCTTTGCTAGATAATGCCAAAGAGGTTGAACCAACTATCAGAGGACAGGAATTCCTGTTGCTTTACATCTTCACAAATACTCAATACTGTCAAACTTTCTCACTTTCCAGGTAGGCGGCTGTGTAACGTATCTCTAATCTTTATTGCCTTAGATCGATACACACAGTCTGCTGCCAACATTCTAATATTTCCTTCAGCTCAGCTTCTCTATCACACTCTGTCTCTCCATGCAGTTTACATTTAAACATAGGAAAAGTGCTAGTAGTTGTCACTACTTAATTACCACATATTTTGGAAGTTTGCATCATTTTTTATTTGGGTTTGTTTAAAAGAATAAGTGACAAAAAATTATCAAAAAATTGGGGCTTGTTTTGATCGTCTGTTTCTTAAAAAACTTTTGGTATATTTTTCAGCTGTGCAGGAAAAACCATTGTCACAAACTGTGTCAGTAAATTGAACTTCCCCTCTGAAAGGTCAAGGAAAATGGAAGTTTATACTGAAGTACAAGAACCAGTCAGAGCAATTAAGGATTTGATGATACAATTGCAAGTGCTTCCTCCTGACAACAGCCTTAAATTTCAGTTCCCTTGGCACTAACTAGTACGCACGCAGATGGAGCGTTTGAGTAAATAAAGAGCACGAAACGTTTTAGCTGCTCCATGTCAGGCCCTTACTTTAGCTATGGAAGGCATTAGCGACGTTAAGTGACAAGCACTACAGTTTTCCCTTAGAAAATACTGAAATTGGATTGCTTTACACTTTAAGTAAGAAGTTTGAGTCTTAATGTGGTTAGAAAGTGTTTCCAATCCAAAAGTAATAAGTAAGTAATTTTAATAGCACTATGCACTCTAAAATGTCTATAGATGTCTAAGAACCAACCCTTACAGATCTATGGTAAATAACTTTAAAAAAAAAAAAAAAGGCATGTTTGATAGCAGCAGAAATTTACTCAGCAATTACTAAATAATTTAGTGTTTGATTCACACAAGTATTCACTTAATGCACTGTTTCTGGGAGAAATGTAGTTGGAATTTCAAGTGAAATGGTTTATAATTTGGTTTTTTTCATTACCTGCAAGGCATATTCATTTCTTTTCATCTGAAGCACTCTAGACATGACAGGTTGTCTGAAAAACTTAACATTCTACTTTTGTGAATTGCAGCTTTTCAGATTTCCCACTGTGGATTTTTTTTTTTTTTTACTTTTTTGATTTATACTTTTACCTGCAGAACTGTTAGACATTTTAATTTCTGAATATGACCCAATAATGAATGAAGAGTGAAAGAGTGAGTTAATGAGTAAGTCTGCATTCATTAATACTATACCTTTGAGTAATAAGAGTTGTGGTCTGTGTAGCTTTTTGAGGGGATGAACATACTATGATAAAATAATAGTAATTAACTTTTACTATTGAACCATATGATGAGATGATTGGGTATATGTATATGTACATGTGCAGCTGGGTTTTTTTTGGCCTGCAGAAAGAAGAATGAGATCCAGCCAAAACCCAAACCAGAACCTTTGGAAAGCTTCCTTACAATCTGATTTCAGCTAATGTCTACATACTTTAACACATTGTCTAATGCTTAGAATAAAGACTGGCTGTCAGACTCCTACATACTATTCTGGGCTTTGTTACTCACTGTAAACCATTTCATTCTTAGATCCCATGAGTCCTGCTTCAGACTTCAGGATTTGCTGCATTAGGGGGAAAAAATGTTGTTTCATTAGTATTAGTAAGGCAAGTGAAAAAAACTTAATGGGACATAGGAGAAGCAGAATTCAGTTTGGCGTTGGTCAGTCCAAAACAGACAGATTGGAGGATATTCATAGAAGAGCATTTGTGATAGTTCCTTTTCTTTAACTGAATACCTGAGACTTGATAATTTATAAAGAAAAGAAATTTATTTCTTACAGTTCTGGAGGCCAGAAAGTTCAGGGTCTAGGGGCCACGTCTGGTGAGGGCCTCCGTACTGGTGGGGACTCTGTAGAGTCCTGAGGTGGCACAAGGCATCACATGGTAAGGGGGCTCAGGAGAAATGGCCAAACTGGCTTTTATAACAGACCCACTCTTTTGATAACTAACCCATTCCTTCCATAACCTGTTAATCCATTAATCCAATCACCTCTTAAAGGCCCCACGTCTTGATACTGTTACGTTGGAGATTAAGTTTCAACGTGAATCTTGGAGGGGACAAACGTTCAAACCGTAGCAGCACCCATGATAATTGGAGGATGGGATGGGCTGACTTACTTTTAAAGGAAGAAGAAACGTGTGCTTAAGGAAGGGCCAACAAGAAAGTGTGGGTAAGGGTCAAGAGGAAGAGACTGGTACTGGCATGGCATGAAAGGAATTATCTGGGAGTAACGTAATATAGACAAGAAAACCCCTGGACAGGTTAAAGTCTAGCAACAGCTTCATGAGGGTGATGAGTTCCAGCTTATACCTTTCGATGAAAAGAACAAATACTTTTCAAAGTCTTCCAAAACTCTTTGGGTGGTTTAGCCCAAAAAGATAGATGTTCATGTGTAAGTGGCTATTATAGCCTACTTCATCAACTTGGGGTGCATATATTGCCATATGTCCTTTATTTTCCCAAACCTGCCCTATTATCAGGATATGGAGCCTTTCCTTGAGACCCCCAGCTGTCTTAGATTCCAGAAACAGCAGGGGTTTGGATCCTAGTTTCCTCCCTCCCGGAAGGCTTTGGTTTCCTTGTATATGGTCCACCCCATTCCCTGTAACCAGTTCTGCAGGGGCAGTTTTGTTAAGCCATGCAATGTTAACGACAATAAAACAGGACACATAAGTGGTCGTTAGAAGGTCAAAGAAAGCTAGTTTCTCTCAGTTAAGATGACAGTATCCCACTCCCTGTGATCAATCAGGTATATTTCTTTTATAGACTCTTAGACTCACAGAATTATAGATCTGTAAGTACACTGCTGATCTTCTAGTCCATACTTTTCATTTCACAAATATGGACACAGGCCCAGAGAAAATTAGGCAATTTGTCCAAATCCACAAAGTTGGTCAGTGCCAGAGCTGAACCAAAAGCCCCATATGCCTGGTTTACTCCTCTTTCCACTGCACCTCACTTTCATTTCTCTTTTTACTTTCTTTCATTTCATGTTTCACTAAAGAATTTATGACTTTGTACCCTTTGTTGTGAGCTTCTCGTGGTAGGCATATTAATATATATATATTACCCATAAATGAATTGGAAAAATGAGTTGTCTCTTATAAATCTCCTACTTCTTATGAATTGAGCACACTATCCATGTCCTAGAACATTAAATATGCCACCCAGTTTTTGAGTGTTTCCTGATACATGCAAGCTATTATGATTTTTTTAACTCTAAATTTCTGAGGACTAATTGAGAAAACTGATGTGATAGGAGAAAGAGTAATAATTTAAGAACTAAGAGTAGGGAAAATAAATCAGAATTGAGACCCTATGTGGGAAATAAAATCCTGAAAACAGTCAAAGGAAATGAAGGACTAATGAGAAGCCAGAATAGAAAATATCTGTCATCTTACTAGGTAATAACAAGTTTAGCAACAGTTTCCTAGTCATAGACAGAAGCCAGGTGAACTCAGTCTTACTTACCCATCGCTTGTCGGCCTTTTGGCTAAGATCAAGAGTAGTCTTACTTACCGCATGGCTTAGGGTCATTGTAATTGAATTATGTCATTTAAAATGCTATTCTGATTGCACTTTAAAATGATTCCAGATAACAAACCTCACAAATATTTTATCTTTTATTGGAATACCAAAGGACTAATAATTCTTTGTAGAAATATTTTTGAAATTAGGTATCACAAACCATTACTTATAACAGAGCAAAGTTTACACTATATAATTAGCAATGTGATAAATTATTTTATTTGTAAAATGTTTAGAGTAATTATGCTATAAAGAATAAATCCAGGACTTTTACTTCTAGCCAAGACAGACCAACAGGTACTAAATTTACCCTCCCACCAGAAACAACTATAGAAACAGATAAAATATATGAAGCAATGGCTTTCATGACATTGGACACCAGGCAACAAAGGACAGTAATCTCCAAGAGAAGGAAAACAAGCTGAGCTCAGCATACTCCTTTGAGAGAGTTTGCAGGCCATGGCACAGGAAGGAGGAACCAAGAACAGCTGGCTGACTCCTAAATTGAAGAGACAAAGCTAAGAGTCTGAAAAGACGACAGTGAGTGGAGTTTAGGAAACAGGGTAGCAGAGAAGAGAGAGCTACACAGAGAGAGAACTCCAGAGATCTGCAGAGAGTTTCCCTTCAGTATTCTGCAGAGTACTGATCAACACATGCATTTGAGGAAACTACCTAAAGATTGAGAGAGAACCAACCAAAATGATTGAAGGAAACACAGAGCTACAGAGAACTGGGAATAACTTCATTTCTTACCAGCAAGACTAGAAAACCCATATATCAGGGGTCATAGTGTAGAGTACTCAGCAGTGTCATGAATCTGTAGTGGGGAATAATAAGCTCTAGACTAATGCTGCTTTTCCCATCTAACAAATCTCAAGCTTCTAAGTAAGTAACTCAACTGTGTCTGACAACAAAGCTCAAGATTATTTATAGGAGCACAGATACATCCAGCATCTAACAAAGTAAAATTTACAATGTCTAGGCTGTGCGTGTTGGCTCACGCCTATAATACTAGCACTCTGGGAGGCCAAGGCGGGCGGATCATTTGAGCTCAGGAGTTCAAAACCAGCCTGAGCAAGAGTGAGACCCTGTCACTACTAAAAAAATAGAAAGAAATTATCTGGAAAACTAATATATATACATATATATATAAATTATCCGGGCATGGTGGCGCATGCCTGTAGTCCCAGCTACTTGGGCGGCTGAGGCTGGAGGATCACTTGAGCCCAGGAGTTTGAGGTTGCTGTGAGCTAGGCTGACGCCACAGCACTCTAGCCCAGGCAACAGAGTGAGAAGACTCTGTCTCAAAAAAAAAAAATGCTACAATGTCTAGCATCCAATCAAAAGTGTCCAGTCATGCAAAGAAGCACTAAAATATAACTCACAATGAAGAGAAATAGCAACCTCAAAACCAAAAACAGAACTAATTGCAAATGTTAGAATTAACAGACAAGGGCATCGTAATAGTTTTTATAACTATATTCCAGATGTTCAAGAAGTTAGAGGAAACATTGAATATCTTAAGTAGAGACATAGAAGATATAAAAAGAGACCCAAATTGGACTTTTAGAGATGAGAACCACAGTGTCTGGGATGAAAATTATACTAGAAAAGATGAATGGCAGATTAGACATTGCATAAAAAAGATTAGTGAACTTGATGGCCTAGCAATAGAAACTATCCAAAGTGAAACATAAGAGAGAAGAGTCGCCCCTCCCAAAAAAAAGGAAGACAGAAAGAAAGAGTAGAAAGAGGAGTGGTGAGGCAAGGCGGAAGGAAGGAAAGAAGGAAGGAAGGAAGGGAGGGAGGTAAGGAGGGAGGGAGGGAGGAAGAAAGGACGGAAGGAAGGAGAGAAAGAAAGGGGAAGGGGAAAAGGAAAGAAAAGATAAGAAAAAAAAGTACAGAGCATTTGTGACTATGGGACAACTTCAGGTCACCAATATGCATATAACTGAATTCCCCAATGGAGAAAAGGGGAGGAGACAGAAAAAATATTTGGCAAAAATATTTGAAGAAATTATGGCTGTAAGTTTTCCAAATTTGATAAAAACTATAAACCGACATATCTGAGAAGCTTAAGAAACATGACGAAAACTACACCAGGGCACATCATAATCTAATTGATCAAAACATGTGAGAAAATCTTAAAAGCACAGGGAAAAAAGACATTACATACAGAAGAACAAAGGTAAAGATGACAGACTTTTCACTGGAAACAATGCAAGGGAAAAGACAGTAGAATGACATTTTTCAAAGTACTGAAAGAAAAACAAAAAACTGTAAATCTAGAATTTATGCCCTGCAAAGATAACTTTCAAAAATGAATGCAACAGGCTTTTTCAGAAAAAAAGCTGAAAGAATTCGTCACTAGTATACCTGCACTCAAGTAATATTGAAGGAAATCCTTCAGACAGAAGGAAAAAAATATATATATATAACTTTTTCTCTTATGATTTAAATCTCTTTAAAAGTCAATTGACTATTACTTAAACAAAAATAATAACAGTGTAGCGTCTGGTTTTTAACATTTGTGCAAGTAAAATGCATAATAACAATAGCACGAAGGCCAGGAAAGGGGAAATGGAAACATACTATTGTAAGGTTCCTGTACTGTACATGAAGTGATAAAATATCACTTGAAGATATACTGTGATGACTTAAAGAAACTAAAGCAACCAATAAAATAACAACATGCCAATAAAGGAAATGAAATTGAACCATAAAAAAATACTCAGCTAACGATTGGTCTGAGTGCCATGGTGTTTACAACTAATTGATCACAACCAGTTACAGATTCCTTTATTCCCTCTCCACTCTCACTGTTTCACTTGACCAGCCTAAAAATAAATAAATAATGTAAAAAAAATACTCAGTTGATACAAAAGGAGTCAGAGAATGAAGGAAAAGGAAATAAAGAATAGATGGGACAAATAGAAAATAAGTAGCAAAATGGCAGACTTAAATCTATCCAGATCAATAGTCACATTAAATATGAATGGTTTAAGCACAAGAATTAAAAGTCCGAGATTTAAAAGTCCGAGATTGTCAGATTTTTTTAAAAAGCAAGACCCAGTTTTATGCTGCCTACCAGAAACATACTTTAAATATGAAGACACAAATGGGTTAAAGGATAAGTATTAAAAAAGTTATACCATGCTAGCATTAGTCAAGAAAAGATGTAGTTAATAGCAGACAAAGTAGATTTCAGAGCAATGAATATTTCCAGGAATTAAAAGATCATTTCAGTTATAAAGGAATGAATACTTAAAGAGAAAATAAAATCCTAAATATGTATGCATCTAATAATAGGTTTTCAAACTGCATAAATGGATAGAATTACAATAACTGACAGATCTATAATTGTAGTCAGAGACTTTAGTGTCTCAATAGATGGTAGAACCTCTAGACAGACAATCAGAAAAGATATAGAAGACTTGAACAACACACACCATACACTTTAAACTTACTGACATTTACAGAACACTCCAGCCAACAACAGAATATATATTCCTTTAAAGTGCATATGGAATATTTACTAAGATCATATTCTGAATCATGAAACAAGTCTCCATGAATCTAAAAGGATTAAAGTCATATGAAGTTTATTCTCTGACCACAATGGAATTCATTCAGAGAATAACAAAAAAATAACTGGAAACTCCCCCAAATATTTGGAAACTAAATAACACATTTATAAATAACTTATGCATCAGGGAAGAACTCCAAAGAGTTGAGTAAAACTTAAAATTCAACATTTCAAAATTTGGGAGATACTGTTAAATCAGTACTTAGAGTGAAATTTATAGCATTAGTGCCTATATTAGAAAAGGCAAAATATCTCAGATTAATGAGCTCAACTTTCACCTTAGGAAACTGGGGGGGGAAAGAGCAAATTAAGCCCAAAGTAAGCAGAATAAAGGATATAGCACCGAGAACATAAATCA
This sequence comes from Lepilemur ruficaudatus, assembly GCA_963574885.1. Classification (NCBI taxonomy): domain Eukaryota; kingdom Metazoa; phylum Chordata; class Mammalia; order Primates; family Lepilemuridae; genus Lepilemur; species Lepilemur ruficaudatus. The sequence goes on along the minus strand of CAUYRT010063392.1, from coordinate 2,700 downwards.
ATGAAATAGAAAACAGAGCGATAAAGAAAATCAACTTATCCAAAAACTAGTTCTTTGAGAATATCAATAAAATTATTGAACCTATAGCCATACTGATCAGGGTAAAAAAGAGAGAAGCACAAATTTCTAGTATCAGGAATGTGAGAGGTGACACCAGTACAGATTCTACTGATATTAGAAGGAAAATTTTTAAATATTATGTATAATTTTATGCCAGTAGATTTGACAGTTTTTAAATTGTAATATATAGTTAAAGAAAACCACAGGCTCGGAAGGCTTCACAGGTAAATTCTACCAATATATAAGGAAGACATAATACACCAATTCTACCAAAAAAAAAAAAATCTTCTAGGAAATTGAAGAGAAAGAAATACTTTCCCACTGATTTTGAGAGAACATCATTACTCTTATTCTAAAGCAACACCCCAAAAAATTATAAGAAAACTATAGACAGATATCCCTTATGAACATAGATGCAAAAATTATTATCAAAATGTTAGCAAATTGAATACAACAACATGTAACAAGGCAAATAAATCATGACCAAATTGAGTTTATTCTAGAAATGCTACATTCCAAAATGAATGTTATTTACCACAGTAACAAAATAAAATGAAAAACTGCACGATTATCTCAAAAGATGCAAAAAAAAAATTTGACAAAATCCAACATGCATTCCAGATTTTAAAAAAATTGTTTTAAACTAAAAAAAAAAAAAACTCCCAACAGACTCGGAATAGAAAGAAACTTCCTCAACTCCATAGGTGCATCTGTGAAATACCTCTAGCTAATATCATACACAATGGTGAAAGGCTAAATGCTTTCTTCCTAACATCAGGAAGGCAAGAATATTTGCTCTCACCATCTCTATTCAACATTGTAATGAAGGTTCTAGCCAATGCAGTAAGGCAAGAAAAAGGCATTAAAACCATCCTTATTTGAAAGGAAACAAAATATCTTTATTCATAGACAACATAATCTCCTATGTAGAAAATTCTATGGGCTCTATCCAAAAACAAGGCTCTGACAACTAATAAGCAAGTTAAACAAGATTTTCAAATACAAGATTAACACAACAATCATTTATAATTATATACTAACAATGAAAGATCAGAAATTGAAATTAAAAAACAATACCATGCTCGCTTCAGCAACACATATACTAAATTAGCATGGCCCCTGCACAAGGATAACACACAAATTCATGAATCATTCCATGTTTTTTGATGCAGGACTTGGTGGAAGCTGTGTCTTGGGTCCAAGATCGGGTCCCCTCTCTGGTTGACAGGGCTCCATTTTCTCTCAAGCAAGCGTGGCAGTACACCCCAGTGAGGAACTTGATGTCTACCTGCCTGTCAGTCCTCTGCTACAGCAACACAGTTTGCATCAAAAATCTTACAAATCTGCCACAGGAAATATCATATACGGAGGCCTTAAAAATACATTGTAGTATTTAAATCCCCCCCAAAATACCATTTACAGTGGCATCAAAAATATTAATATTTAGGTATAAATTCGAAAAAAGATGTACAAGACCTATAGACTACTATAAAACATTGCTGGAGAAAATTAAAGATGACCTAAATAAATAAAGATACTGGGTTCATGAGTCAGAAGATTCATTATTGTTAAGATGGTAGTTCTTCCTAAATTGATCAATAGATTTAGTACAATCCCAGTAAAAATCCCAACATATTATTTTGTGGAAATTGGCAAGCTAATTTTAAAATACATATGGAAATACAAAGGATCAAAATAACTCTGAAAAGGAGCAAATCAAAACATTGTGAACATGGCATAAAGATTGTCAAATTTTTCCATTATAGAAAAATGGAAAAATACAAAGTCTATAAATAGATCCATGCATATATAAACAGTTTATTTTCAATAAAAGTGCAAAGGTAATTCAGTAGAGAAAAGATAATCCTTTTAACAATGATGCTGGAATAATTGGATATTCATATGCCAAAGAAAAAAAGAACCACAATTTCTACCTTGTAACATAGATAAAATTAACTGAAAATGGGTCATAGACCTAAATGTTAAGAACTAAAAAAATAAAAGTTTTAGTAGGAAACATAGGAGAAATCTTTGTGACCTTGGTTTAAGCAAATAGTTTTTTAGATAGGACACCAAAAACATGATCCATAAAAGAAAAAAATGATAAATTGGACTTCATCAAATGAAGACTTTCTGCTCTTTGAAAGATAAAGAGCATAAAAGGACAACTACAGACTCAGGGGAAAATATTTACAAATCACCTGTCTGATAAAGGGCTTTTATTCAGAATATACAGAGAACTCTCAAAACTCAATAATAAAGGCCAGGTGCGGGTGGCTCACGCCTGTAATCCTAGCACTCTGGGAGGCCGAGGTGGGTGGATTGCTCAAGATCAGGAGTTCAAAACCAGCCTGAGCAAGAGTGAGACCCTGTCTCTACTAAAAATAGAAAGAAATTAATTGGCCAACTAAAAATATATAGAAAAAATTAGCCGGGCATGGTGGCGTGTGCCTGTAGTCCCAGCTACCCGGGAGGCTGAGGCAGGAGGATGGCTTGAGCCCAGGAGTTTGAGGTTGCTGTGAGCTAGGCTGACGCCACGGCACTCTAGCCCGGGCAACAGAGCGAGACTCTGTCTCAAAAAAAAAATAAAATAAAATAAAATACACTATTTGATAAAAGTTTCATGAAAGTCTAATAATC